>VUQH01005890.1:9661-36839 GCA_015106775.1 Etroplus canarensis | reverse complement strand
CCCCCCCCCCCCCCCCTCTCTCTCTCTCTCTCTCTCTCTCTCTCCCTCTCTCTCTCTCTCTCTCTCTCTCTCTCTCTCTATCTCTATCTGTCTCAGACAACAGAAATGCTGATGGGATGAGCAAGCTAAGGCTGACACTATAGTTCAGTCTTTTGCTGGTAAACTAGAGCGCTGTGTTGAAAATAAATATAGATTCTGCTGCTCTTTACAGGACACGGTGGTCTATAGTGACAGCCATTTGCTGTTTTTGGTAGTTTCTTAATTGCAGTCTTTAAAAGCTTTTTTTCAACAATGTGAGTCTGCTCAGTAAATGGGTACAGTGTCCTCATATGTTGAGAAAATCGTCATGCAATCATTTAACTGTGGAAAATTTTGTCTTTATAATAAATACATCTGAATGTTATTAATATGTAGAACCATATTTTATATATAAATGACAGAGGTATGGATTTTTTTCTTGTTTGTTACATATTCTATGCTCATTTGGTATTATGCTTATTTCGTTTGCTGTTTTGACTACTTATTCTTTCCACAGTGTTTATTTAGTGTTGAATTTTGTCCATTTTTGGCAGATTTTCATTTGGACAATATTCTTATCAAGCTACATGGTACTTGATCGGACTTCCAACGATTTTATGTAAAATGTGTCAGTGATTTACTTTAGGAGTTACAGTCAGAAAATAACTAAAAGCAGATCTCTGCACTGATGTAGTGTCTTTTATTGTTATGGCTGCACAGAATTATCCCACTCTGCATCATCACCCAGCACTATAAATGTGAATATTAATTAAGCACAGAGCCCTAATTCTCAATCACTTGGAAGCTAAAGGTAAATCTCCAGGTTATGAGGGACTGAGTTTTATGGGGGGTGTTTCGAAATGGTAATAAAGTTGTTATAAGCAATGTAGCCTACATACTGGGACTGTGTAATTTTTCTTCTTGTTGCATAATTACTCAGTAAATGTGTAAATAACACATCTTATATTTGTATGAGATATTTTTAGCACAATAACAGTGGTGCAAGGCAGGAAACAAATGTCCATAATACAGTATATGAACTATACCAGCAAGAGTGAAAGTGAAGGTTTACAGTACAGTAGTGAGATGTGCTATGATATATGGTTTTGAGACAGTGGCACTGACAAAAGGACAAGAGGTGGAGCTGGAGGTGGCAGAGTTGAAGCTGTTGAGATTTTCCCTGGGAGTTACCAGGATGGACAGGATTAGAGATGAGTATATCAGAGGGACAGCTCAGGTTGAGAAGTTTGGAGACAAAGTCAGAGATGCAAGCCTTAGATGGTTTGAGCATGTGCAGAGGAGAGATAGTGGATATATTAGAAAAAGAATGTTGAGGACGGAGCTACCAGGCAGGAGGAGAAGTGGAAGACCACAGAGGATGTTCATGAATGTAGTGAAAGAGAACATGCAGAGGGTTGGTGTGAGGGAGAGAATGCAAGGGGTAGGGTGAGCAGGAAGAGGATAGGGTGAGCAGGAGGCAGATGATCCACTGTGGCAACCCCTAATGGGAGCAGCTGAGAGAAGAAGAACAGCAACAAGATATGAGCTTCACCTCTTTATCACTGAAATCAGCTGTTTCATTCAGTCCTATTGCCACAGGCATATAAAATCAAACACCTAGCCGTGCAATCTGCCTTTACAAGTATTTGTGATAGAACAGGCCATTCTAAAGAGCTCACTGAATTCCGGCATGGTACTGTAATAGGATACTGCTGTAATAGCAAGTCAGTTAGTGAAATGTATTCCCTCCTAGATATTTCATGATCACCTGTATGTGGCATCATTGCAAAGTGGAAGCATTAAGGAACCACAGCAACTGAGCCATGAAGTGGCAGACCACATTAAGTTTCAGAGCAGTGTCACCAGATGCTGAGGAAAAAGTCGCCAATCAGTTGTCTGTTGTCTGCTGATTCAACAACCACAGAGTTCCAAACCCCCTCTGGCATTAATATCAGCACAAAAGGTGTACCAGCATTTCATGGCATGGGTTTCCATGACTAAGAAGCTGTACATCCCCAAGCACATTGCCAAGCATCTGCTATTGGGTTGTTCTTCTGGTTGTTTGCCTGGGCCGCTTAGTTCCAGTGAAGGGAAATCTAAATGCTTCAGCTTACAAAGACATTTTGGGCAATTATATACTTCCAACCTTGTGGGGACAGTTTGGGAAAGGCCCTTTTCTGTTCAAGCTTGACTATGCCCCAGTGCACAAAGCAAAGGTCCATAAAGGCATGGGTGGATGAGTTTTGTATGGAAGAACTTGACTGGCCTGCACAAAGCCCTGACCTCAACCCCATCCAACGCCTTTGAAATAAACTACAGTAGCTTGGCCTTTTTTTCTGTGTTACATGTATTATATTTAAATTGATTTCTTTTTGGTTTTTGAATTTATGTACTGGGCCTACACAAAATAGTCCAAGCTAATGAAGTGAAATAACAAAATATATATTTAAAAAATATCTAATCAATTAAAAAACTGAAAAGTGGTGCATGTATAAGTATTCACCCTCTTTGCTATGGAGCCCTTAAATAATATCTGGTGCTACCAGTTACCTTCAGAAGGCACATAATTAGTTAAATAAGGTCTACTTGTGTGCAGTGCAAGTGTCACATGAACAAAGTATATATACACCTGCTCTGAAAGGCTGCAGAGTCTGCATCACCACTAATCAAGAGGCACCACCAAGCAAGCCACATCATCAAGACCAAGGAGCTCCCCAAACAGGTCAGGGACAAAGTTGTGAAGGAGTACAAATCAGGGTTGGATTATAAAAAAAATATCCAAAACTTTGAAAATCCCACAAAGCACCATCAAATCCATTAATAGAACATTGAAGTAATATGGCACCACAACAAACCTGCCTAGAGAGGGCCGTACACCAAAGCTCACAGACAGGGCAAGGAGGGCATTAATTAGAGGCACCAAAGAGGTAAACAAAGAGGTAATCCTGAGGGAGCTGGAAAGCTCCACAGCGGAGACTGGTGTATCTGTCCATAGGACCACTATAAACGGTTCTCTTCACATAGCTGTTCTTTACGGAAGAGTGTCAAGAAAAAAGCCATTAATTACAAAAGAGTAAATAAATAAATAAGCACATTTTAAGTTTACCAAAAGACATGTGGGAGCCAACTCAGAAATATAGAAGGAAAAGGTCCTCTGGTTAAAATTGAACTTTTGGCCATTAATGAAAACACTATGTCTGTGACACCTCTCATCGCCCTAAGAACACAATCCCCACAGAGAAGCATGGTGGCAGCAGCATAATGCTGTGGGGATGCTTTTCATGGGCCGAGACTGGTAAATTGGTCTGATCAATGGTGCTAAATGCGGGGAAATTCTTACGGAAAACCTATATCAGTCTTTTGGGGATTTGGGACTGGAATGGAGGTTCCAGCAGGACAATGACACACCACTTTCTAGTTTTTGTTTTTTAGAATTTTTGATAATTTTTTTTCATATCACCAAATTGGACTATTTTGTTTAGGTCCATTACATATTTTTTAATCCATTTAAATTACAGGTTGTAATTTAAATGGATTTAAATTACAAAGGAAAAACCAAGGAGGCCACTTTGCAAGCCACTGTAGAACAGACATTGTGAGCTAGGCCCCCTCATCCAACATTAGTGTCACCCCTTCTGGGTGAATGGGCAAAAATTCCCACAGACACACTCCAAAATCTTGTAAAAAAAAAAAAAACAAACAAACCAAAAACAAAGCAAAACTTCCATATTAATCCATAATAATGTCAATGAACTTAAAGTGAAATGTCATAAAAGCTCCTGTGGATGTAATGTGTAGGTGGTCCAATACTTTTGTCCGTATAGCGTACCTACCAATGATAACCGTTATGATCTTATGTATACCAGTATTCTCAGCGACAGTTTTAGAAAATAAACCAGAATGCAGTGCACACAAAAGATGTTGCATTGTGAATAAGGGTTGCGACTGTCTCTTTTTGTCAACTGACAACAACAGCTGTCATAATCATTAGTGTTTTCTGCACCTGCACGAGAAAACCAAGGAAAATAAGCTTGATATTGTCTAGTGGCTGCGTGGTGGGTAAGTGTTTATCCACTGTCAATATGTGTAATGCCACCAAGTAAAACCACTGTGATTAATATGGCTGTGAGCACTTTTTTTTCCCTTACTTTATTAGATTTTTAATTTTACAGAATAGTGTGCCTCTTATTCATCTCCCAAAGATTGGTCTTCTTGAAATGAAATAAAATAAAAGCTATGCAGTTTTCTCTAAACAGATGTTTGGTGCATGAGTGTGAAAACCATACAGTTCCCATTAAAGAGATGTTTATTTAGTAGGTAAAATCAGAGGCCTATTAGGTGCATTTAATATTCTAATGCAAAGTGTTTCTTGGCAGTATTTTGTTAAAAAGGTAAAAAGGATTCAGTCTTTCTAAAATAAAAAATGATTCTCTTAAATTGTCTTTTTTTAACGGAGTTTACACCTAGCTGTTTTTATAAAGGTGCTCTTGGAAATGATGGAAACCACTTTCAGAATTAGATTTAGATGAAACACACTGAAAGAAAATGGGAACAAATTAATCTAAGGGGGAATTTTTCCCTTTTATTTTTTCAAAAGAAAATTATTAACACCGTGCAGCCTGAGCAGAGTTTTCACTTAGTGTTGTCTTTTTAGCCATCTTTATTAATCTTTCAGTTTCATTGATAGTTCATTTTCCTCTGTCAGCTTTTTACTTTATATACTTGAGCTGAGAACATGAATCTTATATTATAAGTAGTGAAAATAAAGAAAGAAATGAGAGAATGTGCCCGTTATTCTCCTGGTTGATTGCATTCTGCTGTGAGCTGTTGTGTGTCATCATTCTTTCCACTGTATGAATACATGTGAATTTTCCTGGCGATTATTTAGCCTTCTTTTTTCTATTTTGTCATTCCATTAGCTCTACCTTCAGTTTATTCTATTTTCACTTCAAAGGCTTGGGTGGAACAGATGTCGTTTCAAATGCCTGTCTTCTGCCTCATTGCCTAAAAGTGAGGGATGATTATTTTTTAATGAAACCACACACACTCACACAAAAAATGAATATTACCTGTAAGCTGTGAAATAGACAAGCAATACTTTCACATCATCCTGAATGGGAACATTCATTCATTTCACACCACAAAGGCCATTTTGAAGTTTTCTTTAGCTGCCAAATGTGCTCCTGGACCTTGAATTTTGATTAGTTAATTTCATGCTGTGTGGAATACAGTGTGTTTTTGGCAAATGCTTTGCTAAAACAATGCAATTTTCAAAGGCAGTCATTTCATGTTTTCCAATCGACAGTGAAAGGGGAAAACATGGTTGTTGCTTAATCTTGTGATAAGTATGCATTAGATGGAAATGAATGTCTTTAAATGTCCTCAAGTTGCTGTTTGATACTCACGCAGGGACAAATCTTTTTTCATGGTTTGCACTCCCCCCTGCTGAGTCTTACCACTGAAACCCCTGGATCAGTGGATTATGAAAGCAAACATTCAAAGATGTTTAGAATTTCTGAAATGCAACATGATGAAATAGGAACTTGGCCTTGGAGATGATGTCTGTTTGCCAAAATAGCTGTCACTTCCCTTAGAGCTCCTAACAATATTTGAGTAACTCTCCGTAACCCTGCGACCATGAAGGGTGCCCATAAACATCCTTCATTTGACATAATAGCAATGTATATCATCATATATTCTGCATGTCATTATATCTTCTATCATATGGAGGGAAATTAGATTGTTTTTCTGCCTGTATAGCAAATCAGGTTAACTGATGTTTTACCGATACTAATGGCAACACCAAGCCATCAGTTTCTCCAGTTTCTCTCTCTCTCTCTCTCTCTCTCTCTCTTTCCCTTCGTCTGTAAAGAAGCCAATTTCCATATAGAATCGCATCCAGGATCAGGTGACCTGGATTTGACTCCCAGTCAAAGCCCTGCATGGAAAATGAAAATGTATTCATGTGTATTGGACAAGTACATCACACAGATGTGAGCAGTTTTGCCTCCTGAAAATGTAGAGAAATTGCAGTGTATTATTGTTGAAAAACCGAGTCAGAGAAATTCTTTCTCTTCTGGTTTCCTCGAAACGTGTTATTAAATTCTTTCTGGTATATTTGAAAGAAACATGAAAGGGTAAAAATGAAAAATACAAAATATTAAATATCCATTAATTATGTGCCCATTAATTTTAACAGCCAGTAAAATTTTGCCAACTGGACTAACTTCAATTACTTCACCTAGACACCTCTCTGTAACCCAGAGTCCAACCTCCCTGACTCCCTGATCAGTTACAGTTTCACTCACAAACCTGGAAAACAGATCCTATTATTTATCAGATGACTGCATTAAAAATGCCATAGAATGAACTAAAACACAGTCAAGAGGTTAAGTTCAGTGATTAAAATTACCATAGGTGAAACTGTTTATCAAAGTGGCCACAACCCTGACTTTAAATCTTAAAGTTTAAAAGGGTGAGTGGAAATGTAAAGCCCCCACTTAGCCCACTCACCTAAGTGGGAAAAATAGCTAAAGAACCAAAAACATTTTGTTTTACCAGGTTGTAAAGCTGGTGACACAGGAGTCTCTGGAGATTGATTTGCTTTTAGGCACAGCCTTAGGTGGCCACTAAATGAACTGCAGTTTTTGGCGATTGCTTCTGGACTACAATGAAATGTTCTATAAAGACATGGATACAAAATCTTGTGTTTGTGCATAATCTACATATACATGTTGCTTTGGAGAAACATTATCTTATCCATCCAGTTCATCACGAACATAATACTTCTTTCTGTAGTAGCTGCAGTAAAAAAAAAGCTATCAATAATTGATTTATGACCACAAGTTTCTTTGTCTCTCTTTCTCCTCAATTCCTTTTATGTTTTTAGATAAGCAGTGAGAAGCGACCCTCAACAGAAATGATGAAGCCCAAACCCAAACCTCAAAAGAAGAAAAAGAAGAAGGACCCCAACGAGCCACAGAAACCCGTGTCAGCATATGCACTCTTCTTCAGAGACACCCAAGCAGCCATCAAGGGCCAGAACCCTAATGCTACCTTCGGAGATGTGTCCAAGATTGTGGCCTCCATGTGGGACAGCCTAGGTGAAGAACAGAAGCAGGTAAACATAATGGAAATCTGGAAAGTCTGAAACAACACATAAGAGACACACAAGCCTCTTTAACAGATGCAGTGAACAATGTTGAAATAAAGGACATTATTGATATCAGTTAGAAGTTGTAGGCACCAAAATTGTTTCCACATGCACAGTGCACAGTGACACAAACACACATATATTTTCATTGTGGTTGCACCAGTAGATGGCGCGTGTGCTGCAGCAGGCAGGGAGCATTATCTGCCGTGTAATTACCAGAACATTGCTGTGAGATACAGCTCACCTTAATGAGCTAGTTCTTCTCTTTCCAAAGATAATCCATCCGTTTATCCCCACTCCCCTGACTCTCATTAAAATGATTTTCTTTCTAAATTTAATTCTACCAAAGGGAAGGAAAGGGAGGGAGGGGGGAGTATTCTCTGCAACAATAGCCATAAAACAGTCTGATACTAACAAAGTAGGACATTTTATAGGCAGGAAATGGTCAATATGGGAAAAATATAAACATGCCTGGGGAGATTTAAGAAGTCTAGGACTGATATGTTATGCAGTAAGTAAATACACATACTCACTTGCTAGTGCACCTCTGCAAAAGCAAACAATCTTGCATGAGTGCAGCTCTGCATTTTTTCAACTATGACAGCACACAGTCATCTTCTGAGTTTTTTTTCTAGCAATGCAGTGTCCATCAAAATTAAAAAGGATTTTTCCAAAAATAAAATGGAAAAAGTGAAAATCAGCTTTGCCAAAACAAACTCAAACAAAGCTCTAGGCCAAGGTAGTGTCCCATTTCCTCTGTCCCACCTGCCTCCACAA
The DNA here is from genome assembly GCA_015106775.1 of Etroplus canarensis. Lineage (NCBI taxonomy): Eukaryota > Metazoa > Chordata > Actinopteri > Cichliformes > Cichlidae > Etroplus > Etroplus canarensis. The sequence goes on along the minus strand of VUQH01005890.1, from coordinate 28,891 downwards.
CATGCATCTTCATTGGCCCTCTGACAAGCTGGAATGTGTGAAGTTCTCATTTCTGCTCTCTTTATTTATATCACTCGCCTGCTATTTTGATCCTGCCTAGAATACAGAATTAGTGATCCCCCTCCACTATCGACTTATCCTTGGATTTAGCTGAAGGGCATCTTGGCTATCCAGGAGGAGCAATCTATTGTTTTTGTTGCTATTTAATACAATCTCCAGTTCAGCAGTAATGGGTAGGAAATTATAATGATGACAGAGATATAGGTGGTCAACATTTCGGTTTTCATGGTTATTCAGCTTCAAGAGGAACCCCAGTTGTTAGCTTAATTAATTAGAAAGTTTCCCATGATGAGCAAAGTGTAATTTCAAGAAAGGATGTAGAAGAGTGTGCAGATGGTATTCCTCAGCACTTTTATATATTTTCTAGACAGCTCACTATTTCAGAAGTGCACACATCAGTCGCGCAAAAAGATGGGGGTTTTTTTGTCAGTTTTAAACAATTTCATGAAGTCCTTGCAGAGTGGATTTTCTTCAGAAAACTTTTATGCTTTATAAAATTTTAGGGCTGTTTCCAAATGAGCAAAGGATTTTGTGGGGAAACATTTAGAAACGTATCATTTTGTTATCACTAAATGTGCACATATCAGCCATAATACTGCAAAAAAAATGCTGCATATAAACATTTTTTTTCCTTCTAAGAAGGAAATTTCTCTGTTCTTCCTTTTTGTTTAACATAATAGACATGATTTTGCACATGGTCCTTACAGTTAATAGTCCCATTTTCTATCATTCTCTTACATCCTACACAGACACTCAACATTATATATACACTATATGTGCTGGTAAATATACCTGTCTGCAAAAACACACATGCAGAAGTCCATATGCACTCACAAACTCACATTCTTCATGCAGACACACTTCAGTTCATCAAAAACACTGCAGCAGGGAGTTGTATGACATCAGAGGTTAGTACATCTCTCTAACAATAGAAAGGCAGTTTCAAACAAAACTCACATCATAATGTGCCAAATGACAACAACCATTCTGGTTTATCACTAATGTACTGACAGTGTTATTGTGGAGCTAAAAGGACACAGAGAGAGAGGGAAAAGTTCCAGTTCATTTCTCTAGGTGGATTGGAATGGAAATGATGTGTTGCTACAATACAGAGAGACACATTGAGATGAGGGAGTATTAGTGCTGTGATGAGGAAATAGAGGTGTTCTGTACCATTGGCTCTGATGGAAAGGGAAACATTAAGGATCTTTGTGTGTGTGTGTGTGTGTGTGTGTGTGTGCTTAAGAGAGAGTTAGAGAAACCTAAAAATGCTTGTGTATGTGTTTGTCTGTGCCTGCACATTTATGAGCGAGACAAACTCCACATTCACCTGAAGCCTCTTATTTGATTTTTTTCTTTACAGGGGTACAAGAGGAAAACCGAGGCAGCTAAGAAAGAGTACCTGAAAGCCTTGGCCGCGTACCGAGCCAGTCTGGTTTCCAAGGTAACACTTATGACACGCAGGCCCTGGCTAAGACTTATGATGGATTGGATGGAAAATACTTGCTAATGGGTTGGGAGGGCCTTCTTTAGGATGAGATAGTGGTGGTGGAGAAGGTAGGGGCCATCTGATGCAAAAAGAGCAGGCCATATTTAGAACAATACTTGATTTCCATAGGGTGCAGATTGGGGGTTGGGGTGTGCAGTTGGTATGGTGATGTAGGGTGTAGGGCTGGGGGAGGGGTCAGCCAGTCAGAGCCCACAACCATATGGCCATAATGTGATCAGGGGTTAGAAAAGAGAATATAATTTCTCACTTAAGTACTGTAAATATGTGATATACTGTATGTATAGCTTTAATTTACCTATGTCTTGTATTAGTTCCTATTCTCAACATCCAGAGCAGGAAGTACATCAAAATAACACAGGCAATCACTGGCTTTGCTGCTGTTTCCACCTCTGACACTTTCCAACTAATTTAGATCTATGACATCCTTTTTGCCCAGTGAATGATGCTGGTTTGTATAAACCACCATAGTAGCACAAGGAATAAAGAAAGGCAAGGAGAATGGCTGTGAATTGCATTGTTTAGTGCCGTCTTGTATTAACAACACACAATGTAGTGTGGGGAAGATTCCTTTTGTCATTCCATTTGTTCTGCAGGCAAACAGTCTCATTTCTCTGCCTGGGGTCCTTCATATGTGTGTGTGTGTGTGTGTGTGTGTGTGTGTGTGTGTGTGTGTCTCTCCTTTTTCCCATCTATCTGTCAAGGTGTCTATTGATCATTACCTCGGCCCCCTGCTCTATTCATACAAATGGGCTCCATTACCTTCTAATCAACACTGATGGCTGGAGATGAGCAATCTGACAGCTCATCACAGGAGCTTGGAGAGGGTGGGGTGGAGGTAGAGGTGGGGTATTTTATGGGTGTTGCACCTGCTCAGAGTGATACTGTCCAGCCTAAGAAAGGTCAAATTTGAGGGCCTTTTGATAAAGTTTTTTTTTTTTTTTTTTGTTTTACCTAAACCATTTTTGCCCATCTGTCAACTGCTCTACATGGGTTTGTGGCATGCAGCAAATAAATGATCTATAACCATGCATCATTGTGCTGTAAAACAGCTGCTGGTGCAGGTAAACACAAGAATCAGTTATATACTAAAGCACTCAACAAGAATTTGGAGCAATAGTGCAAATGACAGTGGTGACAAGAAAAATCCAGCCGGGTTTTATTGCCATCGTTTGTACAGTATGACAGTTAATACATAAGTGATAAAATTTTACTCACTGTCTGCAGCCTTGTAGAGATTTAGTAAACAAAGACTCAGTCAACAATAAAAGTGATTTGTGCAAAGAGTGCAAGTTTGCCAAAGATCCTACAGTAAATGTAACGCTTTGTGTGATAGCATTTTACTTTCTAATTAGATAAGAAGTCCGTTATTTTTTACCTAGCTACGCATAATGAAGGTGGAAAGCTAGCTTACCTTAGCATAAATACTACATCAGGGGAAACAGCTAAGATGGAGCTGTTGTTTTTTTCTCATCTAATTCGTAGCAAAAAAGGAAACAAGCAAAGTTTCCCAAACTATTGCTTTGAAATTCTCTGAGTCCAACAAAAAGTTATGACAGAAAATACTCCCCAGGACTTTAGGAAATCCCTATAGTTGTTTTAGGAAACAGACACCACCTGGTTTGAATGCTGGCACTTTCCTACTAAAAAATCATATTAAAATACAAACAAGACTAACAGTTTCTGTTTTTAAAATGAGGGTGACATGTTATGATCAGATAAATAGTGGCTGATGAGTTACTCCAGTGTTGTTAGCTCTTCAGCTTGCATCTCATTAATGGGACCTTTCTTGTCTTTTAACACCATGTTTTTTTTCACAGACATACAATGACCCTGAACCAAAAAGTGCCCAGCAGACTAGCCAGCCCTCTCACATGCTGCCCCCAAAGCAGCCCCTGTACAGTGTGCCCCCTCAGCCCTCCTCACCCTACTTGGGTCCACCAGGCTCCTTCCCCCTGTCAGACCTCCAGAGCTATGGCGGGCCACCTCGCCACACACTGGCACAGACCCTCAGCCAGTCCCAGATGCTCCCACCCAGCATGAGTGCCTCTCCCCCAGCACCCTTCCAGATCAGCCCCCCTCTGCACCCGCACGCTCAGCTCTCCCTGCATCAGAGCTCCCTGCTCAACCAGCCAATCCGCATGCAGCAGTCACAGCCAATCATCTCACACCAAATGGGGCTCCAGGCACCTCTGCATTCCCCACCTCTCAGCCAACAGGTTGGTCATTATTAAAATGATTATTAAAATTTGTTCCCTATTCTTCTACAAATGATAAATAAGACATGATAACAGACATTATACATTCACTTTGTAGACTTACTTTAGATTTACTTCTTGTATTAAAATCCAGATATTATCACCTGTGTTTACTTGACAATTATTTTTTATAAATATTCAGTCTGTATTGCTTTTCTTGTGGTGATTTATCATTATCAATTCATCAGTTACTGCTGTTTTCTAAAGAGAAAAACTTCGAGTACCCTCCATGTATAATAAAGATGCCTCAATTCCTCTTTTAACGCATAAAAGACCCATTTAGAGGCAGTCAAACTGTTTTCTCCTTTCCCTCTGAGTCTATAATGTTTCCAATCCAACAGCAGGGTGTTGTGTCAAAGTAAGAAGGGTGATTTTGTCAAGCAATGAGAGTAAATGGTGAAAGAAAAAATGTCCACTCTCCAGAGAAACTGATATAGCCCACTGACAACATTTGGCCTTATACAGTATCATGGCTCAACAAACTCTGATGGCTGGCCATCACAAAGCTAAGATCATATAACATCTTCTGCTCTCTTGTCTCCTCTCCTCTGCAGGGTTTCTCCCATATTCAGGCTGATTACCAGAACAGTGTTGGTGGCTCGCAGTCTCCAGGGGCCCCCAATCCAGTGCATGGTCAGAACCCTGACTGGGATAGCGAGTACTGCAACAGGGACTGTGGACCCAACCATTGCAGGTGAATGCTTCACACCAGTGGTTGTATTTTTCATTCTGTGCATTGTAAAGCCAGACACAAAATGCTGATCAAAAATAAAATGTTTTGTCCCGCTATGAGTGCAATCCAGGACATTTGATTGTTGAGAATACTAAGCAGCTGTCTGACAGTTACTCATTTTCCAAATGAGTTACTCTGAACCACTTCACTTTCACACTCAGAGACTCAGACAGTATTAATCATAAACTGCAATTTCCCTGCTAAAGCAAAGCATCTCCTTGAAATTGAAATGAGTAATGCAGCAGTAGAACAATGCTATTACCAAGCTTGGAAAAAGTGTGACATCCAATTAAGTTTCCTCGTGTTTCACTCAGCACACATTGCCTTATTGAATCAAGATATCCTAGCAGGCGCAAGAAAAATGTTTTGTGTTACACCTGAAACACTCTGCTGCTACTCTGAGAGGCAGCTGAGCTGGAAGTCAGCATCTCCTGTATTTAAAGCTCATTCATCTGAGTGTCAAATGGGATCATGCCTAGGTCAAATCATGTTTGACAGTCTTTGAAGTATATTGGGTGTTTGCTTAAACCTCTACTCTAAGTGTCAAATCATTGTAGTTTGTAGTTTTGGAGGGTGCTAAATTCTCTCCGGTATGTCAGTAAAGATAACTGAAGAACAGACTTTGTGTTTGACATTTCAAGTAACAAGTGATCTTCAAATTTTGGCTTCATGCTTATTGATGTCTGTGCTTCATCGTCAGCTTTTATGTTTGTTTTTAAGCTGCTCACTAATGCCAGGCTCTGCTTGTTAAAGATTTAATAATATTGCAGAGGTTCCTGGTGAAATATAGGATAAACATCACTGTATTCACATGTATCCATATACCCAGCCATACATTAATACAGTTTTTCTTTCCTTCCTCAGCAGTGGCATGGGAGCTCGAGACAAGCCTCTCTACCTCACTTGAAGTTGAAAGACCTCCAAATGTCAGACTCCAGGGAGCTTTCTAACATAACAACAACATCATCGATGTATCTGCTTCTACACCATTTCTTTTTTCTTTTTTTTCTGATGGATTTCGAAAATCCCAAAGACTGCTACAGTAACTTCACCTATTTGCCAAGCACTTAGATCGGCCAGAAGCCTGAGGCACTTCTCTTGTTTTTTTTTCCTTATCAGTGAACTTTCCATTTTTTGAGGGGGCAGTGAGCTTTAAGCTCATGCCAACATACTGGAAATGAAGACCAAAAAAATGTCTTCTCATTTTGTCTAGAATTTTTTAAAGATGATTCCTCTCCTTTTTTGCTCCATTACATGTGTTTGCCATGGACTGCCCTTATTGGGGAGTTAAAATGCTGAAAGCATTCTCAAAGTGTAGGGTCTTGGGTTGAAAAGTTAAAGTGGGAAAACAGAATATAGTCAGCTCATCAGGGTGGATGTACTTCAGTACAGACTGAAACACCTGAACTGAGTGAAAGCAAAGCAACATTGAAACGAAGGTATAGTCACAAACACATTTGTAAATCATCCTTGCCCTTAGTAAAGGACTTCATTGTTTCCTTTATTTATCACAGCGTGATTGTAAATATCACAAAAATGGATTCCTCTTATGTGTGTATTTAGCTGCAGTCCCTTGCCTTTTTTTTAACATCATTTTTCTTTGGTTATGTGATTTTTGTGCAGGCGGATTCAGTGAGGGAACACACACACTAAAACTTGTGTTGAAACTGTGTTCACTGGTCTTGTATCTCTCCAAAAAAGGGAGAAATGCAAAGACTACTAAATGCTCAATTTCCTCCACAGCTGGCAGAGCTCGGATAGAGAGTGTCACTCTCTTCACACATGGCCTCAGGACGTTGCAGAACTGTAGAGGTCAAAGATTGAAACCTCTCCTTTTAGCTCCTCCTACTCAAGGTCAATAAGGACCAACCCCCACCTGTAACCCCACCCACCTCCCCTTACTCTCAACACCACTTGTACAGGTGAATAAAAAAAGTTGCTAAATGTGAAATGTTACTAAAGAAAAAAACATAACAGTGGGTTTTAAAGTTTTTGACTAGTTTTATTAGGTGTTTTAGAATTGTGTTGAACTCATCTTTATCTTTTTTTTGTGAAGAAAAACAATTTTAAAATATTTTGTTTTTTCACTGTAGCAGGAGTTTGCGTTTCAGAGGATCAGTCATTGGGATAGATATTTTAATTTTGTGTATAAACCTGCCAAACATACTTCTTTGATTTTTAAAGCCAGTAATAAGAGGACCCATTATGTTTTGTTAAATATCACGTTTTCAAATATGGTAATTCTATTTAATTTGGTTGCAGGTTCCACTTCTATTTATGAATGAAATGAAGTAACATTTTGGCTTATTTTCATCAGGGTGCATTATTATTATTATTATTATTATTATTATTATTATTATTGATCAAACAACATGATTATTAGAATAATGAATATTTTTTCTAAAACTGCTGTTGGTGCTGTTGTACCAGCATTAGATTCATTTTTGTGTCACAATTTCTTCTTTTTGTTTTCTTTTGTCTGTAATAAAATGTTTAAAGTGGAAAAGTGGATGTGTGTCTCTCCTTATTTCGATTGTGTCGCTTTGCTGCACGATATTAAGTATTAACAGATTCATTAGTGTTTTGATGAGCGGTGCCTGATAGCTGCAGGAGCCTATAAACATAACTTTGCATTCCCCCTGCATGTGTCTGGGGTTAATTAGGAGAATTACCTTTGATGTTGCAGAAGTTGATGTAGTTGCTGTCACATGGCTCATTAGGTGAAAAGTTAAAGCTTGATAGTGTAACTTCATTTAACATGCTTTAACCTTTTCCCATTTTTGCTGTCTTTTCTCTCTCTTTTTAACCCAAATCCAGACTAGATCAATATGATATATCAAGCAACATTTTTTTTTCGGCCCACTGGCCATGTTTTTTGCTAAAGGTGCAATGATGAAATTCAGAGTTGATGCAGCCAGTACACGGCCTTTCAGAGAACTACCTGAGAAGAAAAAAAAATCTGGCTTTTACTTATGAATTTCACAGTTGGATTAAAGGTAAAATAGAAATGGAATCTATCATCCCTCTGCATCAGCGCTCTCCCTCTCCCCTGCTCCTCTCTTTCTCGTTCCCTTGCTCTCTCTTTTTGATGATGATGATGCAGTGCCCCCTAGAGCCGATTCATAAAACTCGCCTCAGTTTTTTCTCGCCCTCGTGCCCCAAAACAGAAAGATCTTTTAATTACAGTCCAGTAAATCACATAGTTGGTAAAAGGACATCAAAGACTTCACTGTTATTCCTTTTACAGCATAGTCCTCAGACTAGGTGCTTAACTCTCATCTATGGTTCAAATTCAGCTGAACTTTCAGACCTGAATATATAAACAGGGCACTTCTGAATAAAAGCTGCTGTTCTTGGCAAAAGTCTTTTTCTTCTTTTGACTGCTCCCTTTAGGGATTGCGACAGAAGACCATCTGCTTCCATCCCTTGCATCTTCTGTCAGTCCAACCCTCTTCATGCACTGCATGCACTGAGCTATATCCATGAGCATTCTCTGTGGTCTTCCTTTTTTCCTCCTATATATTATGAAGTTTACAAACAATCAGCAAAAAAAAAAAAAAAAATCAAACACAGATGTTCTAAGTTTCATGTATGTAACTGGTCTAAAGGGGAAATCTCCCCCCACCCCCCTTCCCATAAAATAAAAAAAAAGGTGTGTTATCATTACAGAAATTACAGGGGACGTAAAGAGGTCCTCCTCAGTGCATTACTGTAAATATGTGACTGTGAAATTTAAATAATAGTAGATCCAGTGAAAGCTTTTGGTTTAATTATAGATGAAAAACAATGCATTTGAAAGTTTGAAAGCTGGATCCCTCCTCTTGTACCCACCATTTTCCAGCTCCTTTGCGAACTGCAAGCAAAGGATGCCCGAGTTGCTATTATTCAGTTCCACTGTGCGGTAAGATTAAACATATCTACTGTTGTAATCACTTTGTATTAAATAACTTCACTAATTGCTATTAAATCTTTTGCTTCAATGCAGCTGCTACATTTATTATGGAGCAGCCATATCTCCTAATGCTAGTTTATGGAGGCAAGAGGTCTGTGCACATTAAAATCCTTATAACTCAACCAGTTTCAAGTGCTACTGTTTTGTTTTTATTTCCTTATTGAATTGTCTGGTTTCCCATGAGACCCCAACTCCCAGCGTGCCACCCTATTTTCTAAAAGTCCTGCAAACACCCCTGTTTCCCGCTCACTACATTTGATTCAGTAGCCTGAAAGAGAGTGATCCTTTCTGTGTCACTATTATCTATTGATGTTCCTCTATCTCCATCTGCCGGTGAAATCCAGTGCTGGCAACACAGCTCTAATTTTGTTTTCAAAAGCAGCTAAAACTTTACTGCATTTATTTTTTATTTGGAACAGCAAAACTATGGTGATACCTTATAACAAACCATACGCAACACCCTACTTTGTATAATCAAATCTAACTGTATTATCTCATCTAATCTATGAAAGAAATCCTTAAAACTAACCATACTTAATTTTACCAAATAATAACAAGAACTATAATAAGAACTGCTTGAGTCCCTTTTTCACTAAAGGTACACGTCACTTGCACATTCATTGCCTCCTTGCCTGTCTAATCTCCCATCACTAATATTGTGTCCAGCAGCCCAGATACCAGTTCCATCAGTAGCCATCAGACCTTCTCATTTCCTCTTCAGACGGATATGAGCTCCCCTGACAGCACAGGCTTCAGCAGCATCATTGTCTGACAGCCAACAAACAAGACAAGACAAACAAGAAGTGATGAGCATGTCACACAGATCACTACCCAGACATTAGATGGCTGAGATGATAATGCCATTTTGAGAAGATTGTGCTGGTTAAACATCCTCATTTGGATGTTTGTGTGTTTAGGGACTCCTTGTTTTATTTGAAGCCGGTGTCTGAAGCGAGACTGCAGCAGGTCTTTTGTTAACAGATGCAAATATATTAGGCTGCTGCATTTACACAGCAGTAAGCAATCAGATTTTAATCCTCTGGCTTCCATTGTTCTCAGTCTGCTTTACAAAACACAATCAAACTTTGAACAAAATAATTTTATTTTCACATGTACAGGACCCTTCATAATTACTCACATACAACAGTTACAATAGGTACTCTCTGTAATAGAAAAAAAAATGTTTTCTTTCTTTTCCATTACATTTTCATGATTGATTTTTACACATTGCGATACCTTATCCAGACAAAGACATGTTGTGCTTTACATAAAATATATGAGGCCTGCAGAGCCTATTTATCTTAATAGTTGGGATCAATGTGTTCTTAGACACAGTTTGTTTTGTGTTGTTATTTAATCATATGCATTAAGTGAAAAACCACATCTAAAATTCTTTGTACAAGAACTGTGCTGCTCATTGTTTTGTTTTTATTTGTCTCACTTTTGAAGCTGATTCAATCAGGGTGTGGAAAATAACTTTTGCAAATGTTTACATCAACTTCAGTCTTCTCAAATTTATGGTAAATATTGAATGCTGACTACAGATGTATGTACTTGTGCCTGTACAAGTAATTTATATTTCACTCTTCCATTAACAAATAAGGTGATGGGTGATAAAGAGTTTGTGTCCCTTGAAAAAAGAAGAATAACTGCTGATCTCTCAGTGTAAAAAGGGTATTACGATGAGAATGTCACAGGTTATTTTTCTATCAGACTTTTCTTTGTTCTGCAGTTTGAGAGAAGTTATGAAAGCTTCAGCTGCATCATTGTTAGAAGAACAGCAACAAATATGTATCATTATGCTGCTTCAGCACTTTCAGTTGATTGAACAGTGTCCTGTAAAACCTGGACTGTCAGCACAACCAGTAGACTGACAAAATATAGGCTACATCAGTGGTTGCTTTTAAAGGGAGTGTCTCCCCATCATGTGCAAAAGCAAAGAACCTTTCCTCCTCCAAATAAATTTGAACCCTCCTTAAATTTCCTCAGAGGCTCCTCTCTCCTCTGGTCTTGAGTGGACAGGGAAAGTGCTGCAGATATCCGGTCAGATTTCTCTAGATATATTTGCTATAAAATTAAAGCCAGTGTCCCTAAAGTTGCAACATTCATTTTGGTCATCTAGTGACAAAAAATAGAATATGAGTACTGGCACAGCTGGCACAGACATTAAATAAATTCAGTACAAACACCAATGCTTAATTCAACAACTACAACGATCTACATCTTCTCATTACAACGTCTCACAAACAAAGATGCTGGTATCTGTCGTTTCATCAAGTATTATCACACATGGAGCCGATGAGGTTTAATATCAGAATGAAATGATACATGAAACAGACCTGCTTCACAGCAATACAGCTTAAGAAGACATTACAGACACTGTTTGACCTCACTTTAGCTTGTGCTTTAAGAACGTGCTGCCCATTCATCTTACAAATACAAAAAAAACAAATGTGGGGATGAATTGTCATTTAACACAGACATTAGTAACACATGAGTACAATGTAATTAGCATTATGTTAGTTAACCATTTTCTCTTGCAAATAACCCTGACCTCATCCATAACCTGTGAGTGAGGTTTTTTAGGGTATTGTTAAAACTCAGATTAGTCCCAGTAATCAGTAATCATGGCAAAATCCTCTATTTTAACACAATATAATCTATATCTATATACCGTAAACTATAATAAATGACGTGTAGTTTGGTTGTTAGTAGTATTAAATGTTTAGAAAGTAAAAACAAGTTCTTTTTTCTCACTAAACTATTAATTTGTACACTTGAGGTGAAAAATATACCTATATTATATAGGCCACTAGACTGCTCTCTGTGCCTGATTGTAGGTTTGCAGTACACTACTAATTATATGCCTGCAGCAGTTATACACATATAGATCAAAGCATGACTTTCATGCAATATGTGAGCATGTTTAATCATTAAAGAAGATCCTAATACTCAATTTAAAATAAAGAGTGTAAAATGTCTAAATCCTTACTAAGAATAGATCTCACCTTTTGCAGTATTCATAAAATATGCCTTCACATGTTGTACACAAGAGCATGAATTTAAAACAAATCCAGGTTACTGTAGAAAATATCAATTTGTTCTAAGTTACCTGCTTAGTTAAAGTAAAAAAAAATGCCCAATTACATGTGAATGAATGTAAACATTACAGAAATGTCCAGACAAAAATATTGACTCAGTCTTTCTTCTTTTTCAGTTTGTCCATTATTATTCAGCCGCCTCATGTTGCTCCTTCTCTTCAGGAACAGACATGAAGATCTTCTGACAGAACATCGTGAAGATTTCTGAGGAGAAACAACTCATCACATTAACTGCGTCTGCTTTCCTTTGCTGGGGTACTACAGGTGAAATGTCAGAACATTTTTTAAACATTGCATCACCCTTTTGTCTCAGTCTTCCATACCAACAATCTAAATAAACTAAAAGTACCAGCACCCACAGCTGAACTTGAGTAGATAATCTCACATGAATTTCACAACAAACCTGGCTCGTCTTGTATGAAAAAACAAAACATGTTTCACTCACCCAGCATCTTCTTGACCACGTGGGGTTTTTTCCACTTGTAACCCAGCAAGTACGCGGGGATGCCCGTGAGAATAATGCTGCTGCCTACGAGGCACTCAAATGGAGCCGCCCAAAAGGACACAATGATCATGAAAACACAGCTCAACACAAAAATGACAGGGATGAAGACAGAAATCTGCAGAAAGAACGCATAAAGATATATAATCATTGATGGTACTTGTTCTGTTCATACTAGAAGGGAGCAGATATAACACAGATATGCCACACACTGAATAAGAGAGAAACATCACATTTGGGGCATTATGACCTAAGAATAATCCAATTATAGCTGATAATAAGCCCGATAATAATGATATAGTTATCATTAGGCAGTTCACAGTTTGCAACAACACTTTTTGGGTACAGTTTTAGATTCTTTATATTGTAATTAAACAAGATGAAAAACTAATTAAAACAATTTTTAATACCTTTTCAACACTGATCATTTTGCAGGTCAAATCAATATAAAACCATACAACTGATTATGAAAAAACTATGTCTGGTGGGAAATTCAAATCTGATTCTAATTTTAATTTCCCACCAGACACATTTAATTTATCCTGGTGTATTTAAAGTTAACTTATGCTTGACTTCATGCACTACAACACTGGAGTGATTTACAAATTAAGCTAAACATGACCTCCTTCCCCTACAAAATACAGTTTATCTCCTTGTCCAAGGCCCAACCCTTTGTGTCAGATCTGGGTGAACTCCAGAAACAAGCTGATGTGCTGAAGAGGTCCAGTTTTCCTTCATGATTACTCTACATTACTCTTAGTGCATTAATATATTTTAAAAAACATGAAATCTGAGGAAAAATCCAGATTTATTTCTGAATCAGATCCAGATTCCTTCTATTTCTGTGTCAATTATGTGGACTTGGACTTTGTTCACTGCTTAGTAGGTATAAAAGTAAACACTGAAGTGATATTTGTCTCATACATTTAAAATTTTGCCACTTTTAACACATTTTTAACTGTAATATCCAGATGACCCATTAATATTTGGGCCAGAGAGCTGAAATTAAATAGTAGTTTACTATTCCTCTGGGGATATACACCCACCAAGTTTGGTGAGGCTTCTCAAAATTTGCAATGAGTTATTGCAATAACGTTTCAAATCTCTACGGCAGATGCAGCAGATGTGGCTAGGACAAAATCAGAATATCTCCCAACTTTCATCTGGTATATAATACTATAGTTCTAATATCTATAATTCTAAAATGAGCTGCTGTAAGGGGAATTATGAAATATATATTTTATCCTGAGTTAACTAAAGTTTAAATAAATCATGGTAGAGTATTTCTCTGGTATGATTTTACCCTTTTTAATTGAGTCTCTCTGGCAGTTATAGCCAAGTGAAGTAATAATAATGCAAGTAAATTGTGATCAAGCCTTTCAAAATATTCTGACAAATATTAGATTCAGTTATCAGTTAAACATTTTAAACTGACTGAGAATCTAGTAATACTGACATTATTAATCATGACAAGTACCTATAATAGTTTGGAAAAACAGCTGATTGGCATCATGAGGTGATGAAACAGAATATATTGTGTTGGCTGAAGCTGCCATCAGTATTTTGATGAATGGTTTACTTATAAAGAGAGGAGTTCTGTTTGTTTTTTTCTAGCGGATTTTATAAAACAAATTGACTTAAGAGAGCTTTGGCCCAAAGGAAAGATGAAAGACTCTGGTCAACCAATGTAATTTTCCCATGAAACAGAAACAAAGAGCTGTGTATTCATCTTGATAACCCTCCCTCCTGTCTTAGAAACACAGTATGATTCCACTTCCACCTAATAACAAGAGCAGTCATACAATAGTGCTTTCATTTAAAAAAATAGCCAGTGTTTTATGAAACTAGAAGCCATGTTGATGTTTTGCCAGACAAAGAAACTGGCTGTGGTTCAAGTAGAGCTGGGATCACCTTTCAGTGAGTCTCATATATTTCAAAATGGACTTTTCACAAAAAGATCTCCTCTGCAATGAGCACTGACCAGCTGTGATAACCTCTAAGACATTCACCTTAATGGGCCTTCTGAGGTCAGGCTTGGTAAAGCGCAGCCAGAGCATACCAGCAATGGCCATCCCAACACACAACCACGTGAAGAAGCTGAAGAGATTGATGACAGAGAAGATGTCCTGGGAGATGGCATACATCATCGACAGCAAGCACTAATGCAATGGAAAGGGCAAAAGTATATTAGTCTTTCAGAAACATGTAGAGTATAAAAACACATAAGGCTGAAATTTTAAAAGATTTTGAATTCTATTTTAAAGTGATTCAACGGACAAGCTATAATTAGTTTGTTCATTTATTTTACTAAAATAATTTTATCGAACAAAAATAACTGCAAATACTTCACAAATTTGTGGTGTCAGAACAGATTTATTTAGCTAACACCTGAAAATGGGGGACACCTGGTGGATATTAGTAAGGGTCACACACAATTTAATGTGCCTTTATCTAAGCTTATTATCCAGTAGTAAAACACCACTACAGCAGGACTCTTACTGTGAATATGAGGGATGGCACCGGTGTGAACAGGTCTGTATGGACCAATCCCAGAGCAGCAGGGAGTTGACCCTCTCGAGCTCCAGCATAGAACAAGCTAGAAGAGAAAATTTTCTTAAATGGTTATTTACTCACATGTTATAAACTGTCCATTTAAGCCATTAACAGTCACAGATCCTAAAAACAACCCACTCCTTCCTTTTTAGCACAAAATACTGCCTATGTTCAGTTTTATTCTCCATATGCACACACACACCGTGCTGAAGTGAAGAGAGACCCATTGACTGCTCCAAAGCAGGACAGTCCCACAAAGACAGGAATAAGCCAGTACATCACACCAAGATGGTACTCCCCAAAACTCTGCAGAACAGCAAAGTAAAAAATAAAAACAAAATCACATTTTGTGGAAAAAACCCAATCAACATGTCCCAGGTAAATCTACAAAACAAGGCTGTAACCTGAACTTCATAACAAAGTGATGATGCTCACCACAGCAACCGCTTCAGACTCAATCATGGCCTGAGGTGAGATAGTGGTGAAGTAGGCCAGGTTGGTGAGAACGTACACCACCGTCACTATAGGCATGGATATGATGATGGATAAGGGCAGGTTCCTGTGGAGTTATGAGTCAAAGGCCATTTGACAAAAAACAACACCATGTAACACTGTATTTTACCGTAATATTGGACTGTGGTATGAGTGCTGATTGAGGAGTGATTGAATTGCATTCAGTTTCATGCAGTCCAGTGGAGAAAATGACACCATAATTTCATATCTGGTCAGTGTGATCAGTCATGCTGGCCTGTACACTATTTAAATATAGAATTATTGCATGCTTTTTATAAAATTTTACAGTTTAATTTATCACACAACTGGTGGATGCAGTTCAACTAAATACCATTGAACCCCAAGCTTATTTCCATTTAATTTTTATACTTTTTCTGCATGCAATCAGCTCATGGTAGAAGCTTGGTCATGAATAAGTGTAGCCATGCTTTTGGCATATATTTACAGGAGAATCTCCACTATCCTCAAAACAACCTTCATCACATTTAAGTCACCTCTCTGGATTGATCATCTCCTCCGTTACATAATTCAGGTAATTCCTGGGGAAAAAATAAAGTTTTAAGAGTATATTAGAAATCAGATGAAGACTGGAGTTACTGTATATTTCTTGCAAAAACAAATAGTTAAAAGCTATGAATAATGAAATTTTAATTCTGGTCTGTATCTGATCAAGATAAGCCACAAATGCCTCACCAGCCTCCAAAAGCAAAGAGGCCACTGTACAGAGCCAAGACAATATTGTCCACTCCCAGTTTGCTGCCTTCAAATGCCTTTTCTGGTGTCAGATAGGGTACATCACCTGCACATATACAGAAAGTAGAAGAAGAAGAAGAAGAAAACAGATGAAAGAGAAATGCCTTTCCCACCAGCAGGTGTAGCACCTGAAGCAGTTAGGTAGTTAGCTATTGAATTAATTCTTTTTGTGCTGCAGTGAGATTTTATTTCTTGTACCAGACTGGTCTGTTGATACCTGCCCTTTGACATGTTTGGCATTTTCAGTCAGTAAGCCAGTTGATCATCTCTTTTGATGTACAGAAACATAATCAGGTCCAGCAGGGCTGACATTTAGGTATGAGCAGAAAATGCTTTTGATAAGTAAATTTCAATCCACTCATTTATACACTGCAGTTAACGAGTCCATGGATCATCAGTGAAGGACAATGTGAAAGAGTGCTGGTGTGTGTGAGTGTGTGTGTGTGTGTGTGTGTGTATGTGTAAGTCTTGGTTCTGCGTGACTCTCTCCTCTACCTGCCGCTTTCAGATGGTAATGACTCTCCTTGTTATTTTCTCACTCTGTCCTTCTCTTTTGCTGGTCTTCTGAAAGACCACAGTGTGACAACAGCCGGCAAGCTTCACTGCCCAGTTTCCATGGTAACGCAGCATGGAGCACAAAAGTGGTAGGCGTGGCCTTGTAAGAGGAAAGAGAGCGGCAGATGCAGCATGGAGCAAGTGATGGCCATACTGTCTTCCCGCGCTGTGTTATTATGAGTACAAGCCTGATTCATTTCCTTTGCTTTTTCAGTTTTGAAAGGCATGGCATACATATCTTTTAAAGATGGAGAGGACATTGCACGTATAAATCAGCATTCCCTATGTTTAGGGTTATCATATAATAAATTCTGATTTTAAATGATATTCATTCAGGCAGTGCTTTATTATCTGCAGAGTCGCAGTATTTTCTATTATTTTCTATTAATTTCATATCTATGACTAAATCTATTCTAGCACATTCTGGTGATGTTTATCAGCATACATCCACGTAAATGCACATGTACATGGCATCTCCTCAATCACATGGGTGTACACAGATGAGCTTTGTGCCCAGACTCAGCAACTGTGCTAACAAGCTGAAAGGAAAGCAGTCTGCTTCGTTAGGCTCATTAGTGTTAGGCAACAATTTGTGTAGCATCGGAGAAAAAAGAAATAATCCTCACATAAATATCATACAAAGATGAGAATCATAAGAGAACAATAATTTATGTAACTACATATTTTGCAAAAACCCACCTAATGCAATGGCATTTCCTTCTACAAGTGCACTGATATTACCACAATTACTCCAATTAGAAATAATGAAAACAAAGGAGCTCTGTTGATTTGGCACACTGAACACAACAGTATGCTGAGAAACAAACTTAGAAAAAAAGGTGGTGAAAGCATTTTTGTTGTTAGACCTTTAACTTACACCATAAAGAATTTTAATGACAATTATAGTATAATTAATTCTGTTGGGGGTTTAGATTTTGTGCCAGTAACTGTCAGGATTAAAGTTTCGGGGGGAATTCACCAGATAATTGTGAACATTCATGCTGATAGAAGCCTTATCACACATTCAACAAGAACCAGATTTTCTTGAATACTAGTGCAATGATAAATGAGCTTTGATGTCAAACTTGTCTAATTTTTCTGTTAAAATTTGCAAAACTTGTGAGAAAGGCATAAGAAGTAGACTGAACAGCATACCCAGCCGGAAGACCTGCAGCTCACTGAGATTTTAAAAAAAATTATTAAAACAAACTGTCAAAAATGAAACTATAAAAAACTTTGCCTTTGCTAGAAAAATAAAGGCAATTTGGACATTTTTATGACTTTGTGGTTGTCTTATGAATAAGTGGTACTCACCTGTGAAAATCTGAATGAAGCCAAAGAGGATGATGATGATCAGGGCTAGCAATTTGGAAGCAGTGAACAAGTCTTGAACCTTGGTGGCTGCCCTCACACTGATACAGTTTACAAATGTCAGAGAGGCTACGAGTAGTGTGGAGATACAAAACAGACTACAGTCAGAAATTTGGTGAATAATGATGTGCAATGATGTGTTTCAAATAACTGCATTTAAATCTGTTTTAAAAATGGTATCTTTTATGTATGTACTCACTAAGACACAGGCAGGCAATGAGCTTGGCGGCACTGTCGGGCACAGTGCAGTTGGGGTAGAGAGGTTTCAGTAGGTAGGTGGCAAACACCAGCGACACCACATATTGTGACGATGGCCGAATGATGAGCATTTCCACCCACAGCTTTAGAAAGGCCGCCAGTTCACCATACACCTCAAGGATATAGGTGTAGTCTCCTCCAGACTTAGCGATAGTTGTGCCCAGTTCTGCGTAGCATAGGGCGCCCATGGTGGATATCACCCCACAGGCAGACCAAACAATCAGGGAGAGCCCAGCAGAGCCAGTCTCTTTTACAACACCTGTTGGAGTGACAAAAATGCCCGAGCCAATGATGGTTCCTATAATCATTCCTATACCATTGAAGAGGGTGATGCTACGTTTGAGCTCGATCTTCTCCCCCTTGCCTGGTCGGCTGTCAGAGGAACTTGTGACAGCAGGAGCAGAGACGATGGGGTCAGATGGAGATGCTGGTTGCTCCACAATGAGACCATCTTGGTCTTGCTCTGCACCAGCTGCTGTTGATGAGAGGACAGCAGAAAGGGAGCAGATCAGATAACAGAGTTTAATTAATATTCAGACAATTTAAGAGAATTCATATGTTTTCTTGTTGAGGTGTTTAAGGTACTATTTGTGTAACAAATTTTTATACAAAACTTTAGAAAAATACATTATTTCTAAAAAACAAATATAGAAACTAATGTTAATCAGTGGTTATTGCAGATTTCATTCAGACTAAGATTTTCCTAATGAACACTTCCTATCAATGTAAACACACACTGCATCAGATAGTTGTGTTTCCATACCCATTTTATTTTGCCTAATATGTGCCACATTTCCACACCTGTCACCTGCTACCATCAAACACCCATAAAAGCATCTCTTCAGCATCAGCTCTACAATTCTACCCTCGCATTAGGCAATATTGCATCAGAATGCACGGTGGAATAATGTAGCACTGCAACATGTGGCATTTAGAGGCATGTGAGCATGCACTGTACCTACCCCCCATCTTCTCCTTGGCAACACTCTCCCGACTGCCTCTAGATTTCAGCTCCGGTTCAGCCATCTTCCCTCTTAGTCTGAGTCCACTTGTCTTATCTTTTTCCTCCTGCCCTCCTGCCCCCCCCCCTTTTCCTTCTTTTTTTTTTCCCCCC
>VUQH01005889.1:0-10400 GCA_015106775.1 Etroplus canarensis | reverse complement strand
TCTCCGGTGTTTTTCTTTTTTTTTTTATATTTTTATATATTTTTTTATTTTTTTTTTTTTTTTTTTTTTTTTTTTTTCTTGTGCAAAATCTTACCTTCTGGAAGAGCTGTGCAGGAGCATTGACTTGACCATCCATTTTCTTTGTAATATCTGGAACAGATAGATCAAAATAACTGGTCATGAATGATTTAAGGATACTTCAGTGACACAGAACCTCAAAAGAGCTCCATGATGATGATTTAACATGAGAAAAATGAAGGAGGGAACTGGAGGCGGGTCAAGCTGAGAAAGAGATGGGCTTCGTGTTACAATGACATAGCTAAACGAATTATTCGAATCAATAGGAAGGAAAACTTCCAGCTCAGAAACGGCAATACACCACATCCATTATTAAAACAAACAACACTGGCTGTTAATCATTTATAATCAACTCTCTAACTAAAATGTTGTCCTTTCCAATATTTCACTGCCCTGAACTAAGCTACACTGTGCCACTGTTGCTTCTCATTATTTATCTCCAAGAGTGCACACTAATTGCTAGAGTTGACAAAGAAAATGACAGCCAGTTATTTCTGATGGAGGATTTGGCTTTTTATCAAATGCCTTCAATTCTTTTTGTAACACTACTCAAAGCATCACCAATGCAGCGCACACATTATGTGGATATTTTAAAAGGGTACATATGAATCATTTAGACACAACATTTCATCATGTCACACTAACTTTACTTTATACATCAGTACTACTCAACATGTAGTCGTAGCTGACACAATAGCTTTAATGATACTCATCAAACAACTTAAAACAATGCAAGAAGATTTTTCTGACTTTAGTTGTTTTTGGGTCAGTCGTATCAAATTAATTATCTGAAATCTTCATCTATCAGAGAGCACCTTCGGCTGCTCCCTTGTATTGTCCCCAAGAAGGTTGTAATGGTAATGCCTTGTTATTTACAATCATAACTGTCTACAAAATGAATAATGGCCTGTTTTTTAAAAACTCCCATTTTTTAAGCCTCTGTGGCATACATCAGGTTAGTAATGTGACGCTGGATTTTATGTACCCACCGGATCGTTTGAAGCGGTGTCCAATGCTTCGTGACCAGCCTATATTATGGATAAGAGGGCTGTACATGTGGCACCAGAAGTCATCAGATCCGTCCTGGCTCTCCTCATAGACCAGCCTGAGGCGACCTCCGATCACTTGCTCTACCAGCGCCACCCGTGTCCGGCACAGATAGTTTTTATCTACCACCTCGACCCGCATCAGCTTCTTAAAAGGGAACTGCATGTTCTCATGTACCTGGAGTAAAAAAATGAGTGACAAGTTTAACAAACCAAGGTGAAATATAATACCCAAGGACTGCCAAAAACAACAGAAGGTTCACTAAGCGTAATATCTAGTTTTGCAATACTGGTGTGCTGTGCTGTCTTAGGCAACTGTGTACCCTACCTTGTCATTGAAGTTAGATGGCAGTGTTTTGGCTCCAGTGAGACGCGTCACAAGAAATGTTTTCCAGTTAGAGTACTTGTGCTGTATGCCTGGAGGGAGATTAGAGAACAGCAACAATTAAAAACAATGAAAAAAAACTTTAATAAAGCTTGCTACATCACTCACTTTTTGGAGGTACAAGTGGTTTGCCATTCAAAGCGCACCATCCTACAGGGTGCACTTCAGGGATACAGAGATTACACCAGAAGTCTTTACTCGAGTCGCTGTCAAAGCCCTCATAACGCAGGAGAGCCTTGAACCCTGCAGAGAACCAGGAAACACTGTTGTTGAAATCACTCATTCTCCACTGTAAAAAACAGAGTGATAAAGTGACTACCATTAAAGATCAACTTGTGTCTACTAGACTCTACTTATTGATTACTTGTAATTGTAGGAAACCACAGCATCAATGACAAAGCAGCTCAGCCGGCTCATGATTCATCACAATTTACAGCTTACTGTAATGTGTGAAGTACAGAAAGAACGTGATAATTTTGTCACTGGTCAGCTGTACTGCACAAACTAATGAGAATTAAAATCCACTAAGAAGTCAAGGAGGCTCACAAACAGTCACATCCAGGAAAAATTATTCTCATTCACCACAAAAGGAAAGCTTTTTGAGTTCAGAAGTATTATGACTACACGGTCAGAAGCAATCATGGCCATAAAAAGCATGAAAATATGCGAAAGCATCAACATGTCATAGCACTGATGATGCATATAACTGATGTTGGCATAATATTGATAGGAAGGCCCCAAACATGTCTTCCTAATGTAAGGGTCAACTTAGGGTCCTAATAGGTTGGCAATTTCAAGAGTGCTGCATCCCGCTGAAAGATTTTTTTTAGATTTTTGACTTTCAGAGTCTGTCTCTTTTCTGGCCCATTTTACCTGAGGAAAAGAAGCTGCCTGATAATTGTGCACACCTGATACAGGGTGTTGATATCCTAAGGCCACACCCTCCCTCATTATACAAATGCACATCACCTCCTATGCTTAAATCCAATAGACATTCTAGTTTATACAGCTTGGAGTTGGAAAGTATGCATAAAAATGAGGTTATGGTCAAAATACTCACTTGCCTGATAATTGTGCACACCGTGTATTATGCCACTATAAAACCTAACGGTGGCCTTATGTATAGATGGCAGAGGGGCACACGCAACTAGTCCTACCATAAGTAGGAGTAGCTTTAATTTTAAAAAAAACACACCAGAAAAGTAAAAGATTTTTCCTGTAATTACTTTTGTCTTACCTGCTAGCTTTATGATTTCTGCTATCCAGTACACCTTAGTTGAGAGGTTGGTATCAGAGTTGGGCACTTCAATCCTCACTCCTACCTCGATGTCTCCCCAACACATCCCCATGGGGGCCTGAGGGACAGAAGTTATTCAGCCATAAGAGCAACAGATCAATGATCACAATCTTCTCAGCTCCAGGTTCTACTCACATGCTTGAAACAGCTGACAGGAGCTCCCACTGTGTTACTGCTACAGATGTATTGCCCCCAGTCAAAGCTCTCAGCAGGGACCACTGACAGAAATAACAAATGGTGTGAAGCTGGAGTACATCAAACAGCACCACCATGAGCCCTACTATGACTAATTTTTCATAACCTACCTGCTTTTGATTTGGCCTGGTTCTGTTGACTTGCTTGGTACTGGGCGTATGCTGCCAACTTTGCCATAAGCGGCTGTTTCTGTAAGACTTTTGCCTTTTTTGTTGGGGGTTTGCCCTTGTAAAACCAAAGCAGATATTTATATTTGAGTAATACATATTAATACTCCATAAACAGGTATAACAGCTTTAGAATGTATTTACCTGAAGTCTAGCCAAGATGCTAGCTTTTTTAGAATTTGAGGAATAACTCCTAGAACAGGACACGCTGCAGAAGCGCTTGGTTTTGGAGTAAAAAGCATCTCGTACACCGACCATCCCACACATCTCGCAGGTGGCTGCAGAAATAGACAAAAATAGACCAACAGCTTGCAAGTGGTAAATGGACTGGTATTTACATATTGCTTTTCTCCTGTAACTAAGCATTCAAAGTGCTTTTTACTGAGAGCCACAATCACTAGTTCACACGCCACGTTAAGCAATACATACACAGAATAAGCTCCATGTACTGACCCATTCCAGCCTTTCCATCTGGGTAGGTGTAGACTTGCCCATTGTTCTTGATGATGGGCAGGCTGGCAGGGATGGAGGGCACCACCTCATCCTCACTGTCCTCTGAGCTGGAGCTGCTGGTGGACTCCTCGCTGCAGCTGTCATAGCCATCAAACATCCCGAATGAGTCTCTCCGCTTACGCTCTGAACGTGGAGTGCGTTCAGCCTTCACAGACAAGGAAAAGAAAATGTAAAAAGAGACTGAATGAAGTAACAGGGTTTTTACTGCCTCCAGTGAAGGGAGGAGACTTTTAGAGAGTGTAACAGAACAGTAAGTACTATCGGCCGTTCACAGTAAATGCAATGAGCATTATTCAAAAGACTGTGTATAGACATGATCCTACCTTGTGCACAAAACAAGTACACTCACAAATTTATCATCACACACGCACTCTGGTCAGTTTTGTTCTTGCCACTGTGATAACACTTGTCAATCAGAATCCTTCTAAATCAACAGGATGGCACTTAATGTCTGCAAACTGTGATGCCCTCATTTCTACATATAAGGAAACACATTTACCTTGAGGTATTTCATTGAGAAAACAGTGAAGTTATTCTAAGAGAGGATTAAGGAGGCCAGCTCAGTAATCAGCTGCAAAACATGTATATCTGAAGCTGTGGTGGAGAGGTCACTGAACAAACTGTTACCCATCATGAAAAATACTGCCCACCTTCTCAACCACTTACTATCCGGTCAACCAAATCCTCTCTTTTTTCACTACATTTAATAAGTTATTTTATTTTATTAAGCTGCTGAGTTAATCCACTTTATTGTATTATGTCCAGCATTTAATCTTTTCAAAATGGTTTCTGCTGTTTCATTATATTCTAGTCTCTTGCACTACAGGTTAATTCTGTGACTCAAACTGAAAAAAAAAATGCTGTCTGAGGAAGGGGCCAGAAAAGGCACATCACTGCAAGATGTTGGGGAAAAAACGAGGCTCAGGCTGCCGTAACTGAGGTGGTGAACAGTGAATCCCATCAGAAAAGGATTGTGGCTCAGGTTAAACAAGTAAAAGAAATGGTTTAATGTCCAAGTTGACTGTGGAAAACAAGGGGCACCTGATCTGTGAGCCTAAAATAAGGAATCCTTTGTAGTTACTGGGCCAGCTGATAAGCAGATGATTGATAAGGAATCAGGGTAAAAGTAAAGACATGTAGCAAGGGTGCAAACTTTTTAATGAATGTTGCTTTAATGTAGTGGTATAAAGATTCACTTTACAAGCAAAAGGTCCCTGGTTCAATTCCTGAGGGAGGTATAAACCAATCTCACCCTGGAGGGTTGCATCAGGAAGGGCATCCAGCATAAAACCTCTACCAAATTATCAACGAGGATTAATCCACGGTGGCAATCCCTTGGAGAGAATACATGGGAGCAACCAAAGGTACGTTTAATATGCTGAAGCTTCTATTTTTCCCTGCTTTACTGGGTCTTTGTATTGGTGAAACTTAGCAGTGAAAGGGTCCCTTATATTTAATAGAAAAGAAGAGTAGGCATATTATGATAAAGCTTTAGCCTACATCTTTTCAGTTAATGTTTTTGCATTATATACATTTAATTTCCTATCACTATTTACTGAGTTGTAGAAAATATTTAATGTTTTCAACAAATTCAAGTTACTAATAAATGGCCTATGGACTGGTACTTGTATAGCACTTTTCTACTCTGAGCACTCAAAATGCTTTTTACTGCAAGCCTTGTTCACACACACACACACAGCACTTTGTTCTATGCCTTAAGCACATTTAACTATCATGCACACATTCACACTCTGATGGATGCATTGGCAGCAATGTGGGGTTCAGTGTCTTGCCCAAGGACACTTCGGCATGTAGACTAAAGAAGCCAGGGATTAAATCACCAACATGTTGGAAGACGACCCGCTCTACCTCCCAAGTCACAGCCGCCCCAAAGCACAAAAGTGGTTGAAAAAAATATTAAGTACAACAATGGGCACACTTTCTTCAGCCAATACCTGTTTGTGGGACCTCAAGAAAACGCCTAAACCAAAAGACCACCACCACCCATAAAACTAATAAAAATCAGCAAACACACAAACTAAAGAAGTGATACATCGTTGAAAATAAATTAGAATAAAAACCGATTTACCCCAAAACTAGTAATATTTTAAAAGTTTTAATAGTTGTATTCAAAGTTTTCTTCCAAATCGTTGTTTTCCCTGAAAACTTTCCGTCTGACTTCATCAGAAGCTCTTAAAACATATTATAAATCCATAAAGAAAAGTCCAAATCTAAATGCAGTTATTGGGTTTAAAATGTGACGCTCAGGTCGACCCCAGGATCCGGAACAAAGTGAAAATGTCAGTTTGTGGACTTCCTCCTCATTACGTCTCAGCTGAAACCCAAACTGACTGCGCTATTATTAATTATTCAGCAAGCAACAATGCTCACAGAACAATGCAGCCGCCAGCAAAGATTTTTAAGCCACATTTTACCTTAAAAAAGTAGAAAAGCCAAGTTATAGGGAAGCTAAAACAAGGGGCGGCCTTATTACAAACAGCTCCTTATGCTAACCAGTGCTAGCACGGTTAGCTAGCGGAAACTGTTTCTCCAGTTTTTTATTTGGAACAGGAAACCACGTTTATATTTACATGTATAGACGTATAGCTACAGTGAACAGAAGCTTTTAATTTCTACTCTTGTGCTTCTTTTTAGAGCTTAGCAGTTTTTAGGGCTGGCTGAAACACTAGCTTCCCCTCGTAAACAGATAACAACAAAGGAGGAGCGCTAGCCTCAGCAAATCCTCCGGAGTCGGAGGCTCGCGGCCCTAAAAGGTTTCAAACTAACTCACCAAATCCCTTGTGTCTTCCATCAGCCCCTCATATAGATGCCCTTCTAGTTACCTGCGTTGCCTTATGCAAAGAGAACCCCTCAGCTGGGGCTGAATTTCGCTCTGAAATACAAAGTCTAAATGAATACTACTAAGCAGGATATCAACAAATTACTCTGCCGTCTTTGCGCATGGGCGAGCGTAACCTACTTTCTTGTGATTGGTGGAGCTGGAATGGAGGTCATCGACCGATGCAGAAACAAAACAGTGAACTCCGCAGAGGAAATGAATGAAAGACTCCTTCAGTCAAACAACACAATACAAGCAGTGTGAACAATCACAGAGCCTCACAGGCATTTCTATGTGCCTTACAACTTTTGTTTTGAAATGTGCATTTATAATACAAAAGGCATTTCAACATGAAAACACAAGGAACATTTCTGAAATAAAATAAATCATTTATTAGAATATAGTGCCATCCATTACACTTCTAAAGATAAATTTTCCTCTTTCCCAAATTAATGATACACTAGATATCATATTTTCATACTGAACAAAATGTGAAAACCACATTCAATAATACTGTTGGTTTTACTTTCCAAAATATAACCACTTAAAGCCCAATAAAGGCCATTCAGATTTAATATACATAGAAGTAGAGAAAAAAATAAATATCATAAGCCATAAACCTGGTGTGCTCCGGTTCCACTGACTCACATCACAGTGCATTTTAGTTAGAATACTGGCATTCTGGTTTTGTTCCTATTCTCATTTCTTGAACACAAAATGTCATCACAGCACATTTAAGCAAATCAGAATAAAACATGAACACAAAACTGAAGAATTCACAACTGAAGTAACAACAATAAAGTGAATATGGCTGGAAGAACTGTTGCACACTTGTCAAGTAGGTAAGGCTTCACGATGAGGGTTTATGCGGTCAAGTTTGGGTCAGACAAACAAATCTCCTCTTCATCATTTGGGCCGATGCCAAGGAGTGGATGGTCAGTGCTGAGAAGTAAGAGGAGGTATGGTCATCAGTTTTTATATACATAATGGTTCACATGCATTCTCTAGCAAATGGTAAATGGAAAATGGACTGTTACTTGTATAGCACTTTTCTACTCTGAGCACTCAAAACATTTTTTTACTACAAGCCTGACTCACCCATTCACACAGCACTTTATTCTATGCCTTTAAGTGCATTTTAACTATTATGCACATATTCACAGTGTCAAAGTTCAGCGTCTTGCCCAAGGACACTTCAGCACATAGACTGGAGAACCCAGGGATCGAACTGCCAACTTTCCAGTTGGAAGGCAACCTGCTCTACCTCCTGTGCCACAGCCACCCCAAATGTTCAAAGTCACTCAGTCATCAAGCCAAGAGAAGATACCTTCGTGTTTACGAGTGTCTTTGGTCTCAGAGCAGCTCGTCCTCCACGACATCATCAACGCTTCCTGAGATGGAGGCAGCTTCTGAGGTACAAAAGGAAGCACTCATGTTAACAATCATTGTCACAGCAGTTTCTACACTTTGTTTATTCACCACAGTGCAGAGGCTTGACAGAGAGTACCAGTGTGACGCTGCAGTCCCTTTAACCAACTGAAACTGTAGCTAACAGCGACAGAGTCATAAAACCCAAACTGTGCTGGATACTGATCTGATCAAAATGGGACTTGCTTATTTTATTATTTCTTCAAACACTTTAGATCTTAGATCATCTTGTTTTCTTAAAGCTTTATTCATCTGCTTAATTTTTTTAACCACATGGGAGCAGAACTTCACAAAATGGAAAAAAAAATGTTGAATAGGACAAATCTCTGCTACTACCTTTTAGCTCAGGGCTCCCATAGTCGAACCCCTGAGCATTCCTACAAAAACACCAAACTTAAGTGCTGCTATGTGATATTCCAAGGAAAGAAATGCTGACACTAAGAAGCAGGGAATTGCATTCTAAAGGTGAGAAGCTATTTTATATATCATTGCTACAAAATCTATGTCACAATAATGAATCCTTTTTGTAATCTAAACTGTTAAGTGACTGTCTCAACACTAAATTAGATGTTCATTTTGTATTTTCTTTTTAGTCTGGACTGATTTCTATGAAAAGGATGCAGGTAAATTTTTTTTCTGTAAAATTCAAACAATGCGACACAAACTATATAACTTTTGCCATCTCTGGAAAAACAAATATTTTATTAGCTTCAGTGTCAAAAACTGGATATAAAACAAGACATAATCCTTCGTCCAGTCATTAGCAGTCATTTGCTTCCATGTTCTCCGATTCCAACCAGAGTGTAGTTCCAAGAGTGCTTGGAAATACCTCATAGTTTAAGATTCTAAACACTAAACATACTGGTTGTATGACAAATGGTGAATTTAAAGATATTTTCTTCTGGCCTTATTTTTATCTACTAGTGCAGAACCCATGTTTAGAGAATGTAATATGTGTTATTGTAGGGACAATCTTTTCACCCCAATTCAAAAGGCCAATTTGAGGGTCAGGCTTGGTTTTAAAGTTAGAATTCAGTGTAGGTTTGGTATTTACTTATGATGGCTAAATCTGGTGCTAAGCGGCTTGGGAAATGTTCTTACAAAGATTGTCAAATGAACACATTTGTGTGCGTACTGTATGTGTGCCCTTCCCCCTTTCTAGAGAGTGGAGCAGACAGCTATCATTCTTGGGGAAACACTGGTAATGTAACATGAACAGAACTTTTAGCCAAGATATGTGAAATGTTTATCCAAACAATATCAAACCCAACACTGTACTTTCTTAAGTCCCTAGCAAAAATAATAATGTAATACAGGCAAAGAGAATATTTTCACCAACTTCTGCTGGAGTCAGTCAGCAAGTCTGATGATACAGACATACAGACTCTGTTGTTGTTCAACTCAGTGATCTGATCTGGTGGTTATCGGCAGAGGTGGCTCTTACTCTACTAAAATGCCCGTCTTGTACACGCAATGGAAACAAAAGAGGGCATGGAAAATACCAGTACTGGTTCTGAGTCTGTAACTCGACTTGTAATTTTATTTTACTTTACAGTTTAATCTCAGAACTCACCTGACAAACTAATACAGGAAAGGCTGAGCTCTGATGATGCTCCTATGACATCATCCTGCAGGAAGACAGCAAACAAAAGTTACTGGAGGATTACACGACAGTGACTGAATTTTCAAAATAAGACTGACAGGGCTGTCTGATCATGGATGGCTTTGTTCTTTTAGGCAGACAAAAAAGTTAAACGAAAACAATAGTTTAAAAAAATACAGTAAAATGTCAGATATACTTGGCCACCCATTAACCCTCCGGAGTTGACTGACGTGCCGACAAATCCGCATGACATGACCGAACTCTTGATTTGATGCACAGGGGTGCAGCCCCTGCTCACGCATCGGTCAACTGATTTGGACACAGTGGGCAGGGGCTGCACCTTGACCACATGACATAAACATAAACAGTCATAACAAAACAACAGTTACCCATCGGAGTCCAACTATACACAAGCGCAGAACTATCGCAGCTGTCTCAGCTGCTCTTCAGTGCTAGCTGAGACAGCTGTGAAACCTCTGCGCTTGTGTATAGTTGGACTCCAATGGGTAACTGTTGTTTTGTTATTAACAACCAGCCACGGGGCCCACAAGCCAGTGTAGTCCTAGTGCCGGTCCCAAGCCCGGGTAAATGGTGAGGGTTGCGTCAGGAAGGGCATCCGGCGTAAAAGCTGTGCCAAATCAAATATGCGGATTCATAACACGACTTCCATACCGGATCGGTCGCGGCCCGGGTTAACAACGACCGCCTCCGGTGCCGTTAGCCAACAGGGTGCCGGTGGAAACTATGCTACTGTTGGCCGAAGACCAAAGAGGGGGAGGGGGGTAAAGCGTGTTAGGACGCAGAGAGAGAGAAGGAAAGGTAGGAGGGTGGAGGTGAGAGTAGGGACTT
>VUQH01005888.1:0-10665 GCA_015106775.1 Etroplus canarensis | reverse complement strand
ATGTTTTCCCCCCTTCCCCTTTACAACCCCCCCCGTCCTTAGCCCGATACGGCTGCTGGGCTCAAAACATCCGCCTAGGCTTCAACACACACACTTAGAAGTCCACACATATTGAGTACATGTAGGAACACACACCCAAGCACTCAATTCCTCACTTTACTTCAGCCGAGGATTTGACAAACCAGGATGGAGGCCTGTTGGATGGGTGCATATACACACACACATTGTAATTCTTCTTCTTCTTCTTCTTCTTCTTCGTCTTCGTCTTCTTCTTCTTCTTCTTCTTTTAAATTTTATTGGCAGTTGGAAAACAACTTTTCCCCCTTAAATGAGACAGAGATCAAAGACCATTCCACTGAATCCTCCTTCACTCCCTCCCTTCATCTTTCTTTCCCTCCTTCAAATCAGTTAATGTTCTTCAACAGTCTGTCCTTCCTGTTCTCCCCCTTCTTCCTTCCCTCTACTTTTTTCTCACCTCTACAGCTTTTTCCACTTCCGCCCTATTTCTTTAACCATAAATATCTCCTTCCAGTACTCTATCCTTATTTCCTCCTTCTCTCAGTTTTTCTTTCTTTTTGTAGAGCTGTGTTCCGGTTGCATGTCGCGCTCGCATCCGCCTTCATTGTCATTCAGCTCCACAGCAGCTCTACCTCTGTTACAGGGACACACACAAGCACAATCTTCATTCCAACACTACCCACATTCCTCTCCTCTCTTTCACTTGCCAATTATTGACCTCTTTCCCCTTAACACACACAGAAATGCACACACACTGCTTCCATGGGGACGAGCCACCTGAAGAGTGCTTGGGATTAACAGACCAGTTCAAACAGTGTCAAGAGCTTTTTTTTTTTCTCCCTTAACCTCTCGGAAGAACCCTCCACTCCCCAACCACACTTGCAAACACAATACACAGATAGCATCTTTGTAGGCTGTTTCCATTATAAAAAATGAAAAAATTAGGTTTTCTGTTACAAAATTATCTCCAGGGGCAAATTAAATTTATCAGGGATTAAGAATTTAAAGTGTTTGCCTTTGTGAAACATCACCTTTAAGGCTGCAATCAGGCCTGTTTTCTTTTCTTCCTCTTGCAATTGCGGGTTTAGCTTGAGTTAAACTGAAAGAAAAGCTTTCTTTTGTTCTCCAAGTCATCCTTAGATTAATGAAGATTTTATTTAAAAGCAGGCAGAAGCACCCCTCTCATTCTGATATAAAACATGTTGCTGTTTTAGGATTGTCAGTGCATCAGTGATTTTTGTCACATCTTGTTTCTCTAGTTGGAGATAACAATACACAAGGTGCCATTTCCCCCTTCCCATTTCTCTCATCTCTCTCTCTCTCGCTCTTTCCTTTTGTACATCAGCTTTAAACTCTGTGGCCAGTGTCCCCGCTGAACTCGATGGTATCTATTGTGTGCAAAAAAGACCAGTTAGCTTCACATTCCTGCTGGATACTGTCACACTAAAAAGCACAATAGAGGTGCTTTCACACTGCAAATCTTTTAGTTAAGAGCTGCACCGTCAGCCAATCTGTAATACCACTCACTCTAGTGTTTGTGTGTATGTGTGTGTGTCCCTGTTCTTTTGTTCTCTCTCTCTCTCTCTCTCTCTCTCTCTCTCTCTCTCTCTCTCTCTCTCTCTCTCTCTCTCTCTCTCTCTCATCACATAAGATGGGAACAGAAGATATGCTTTGCCTGTAACTGCCAAGTGTACATCTAGATACCATGAAAAATTCTGCTTGTCAGCACTTCCATAATTTTTGGTCCTGAGGAATTTTTCAATATGACTGCATGAGTACACATAGCGGCAGCTCAAGGAAAACACCAGAGCCAAGAATCCAATTGAAGGTATTTGTTTCCATTTCCGGCTATTTGGCAAAGATGAGACTAGATAAATATGTTATTCATTGCTGCCGAACATAGTGGCTTCTGAGGCAATATGTTACTCCTGCCTCTTTTCTTTGACTCTAAATAATTGAACAGAGAGAAAGGAAGGCCTCTGCAGGGTTCATATTGAGTTTTCACTGACTTTCCCCACATCTGTTCCTACCAGCTCTCTTCCTTTACGCATGCACACAGACAACTAAAGATTCACACACATACAGATCAGATGCCTACACGGCTGTCTGAAATTCACAGCTTTGAGCTTTTGACAAAATAAGCAAGATAAAGCGGAGTGCAGGTACAATATGGTCAGACTCCACTGGGTTTGCAGATGCTTACACTCCTCCTTTAGAATGAGCACCACCAGGCGCCCCAGGGCCCTGACAGAAAAGATATGACATATTTTTAAAAAAACTAGAAGAGGGGAATGAAAACAACTTCCCCCATGAAGAAAAACGCCTGTGTTTTACATCTCTCTCACAACGACAGCTTCAGGGACAGTTTATGTGCGAGAGACAAAGACACTTTGACATTGTCAGCTTCTGTCACTGAAGCAGCCAACGGTTGCTGGCAAGAAGCTGCTGCAGCAAAGCAGCCAGCTCCTCTTGTGTTGATCAGTGCATGTGTGAGAGACTGTGAGATGGCTGGGTCTTTTGTGTGTGACTTGATGTCTAGAGGCCTTTATGATAATGATTGTTAGGTCTTCCCCCACTAAAACATATCAATAAATAAAACATAGGAACTCCTCCATTGTGGTTGATCCGCACATGGATGAGGCGCAGGCCCCTTTTAGCTTACTGCCACTTTAAGGGAGCATAGCATAACTGTGATACAAATACACCATCATAAACACTTAAGATGAACAATCCACCTGAGACTAAGAAAGAAGCCCTTTAATCCACGGTGAAGGAGAACTATACATAATTAAGAGAGGAAAGTGTAAAGATGTAATTGGTACGTTGTTGATAATCTTGATTACCATTATTAAGTAGTTTTTAAAGATACATGACTCTGAGCCATATTTAGAGGACCTAACTTATTAATCAAGCAGCTGTTTGCAGTAGCTCTTCAGAGAAATGCAGAAGAGGTACAGTAATTACTGTGAGTGTCTATGAAGAGAGAATATACTGTTTTTTTATGCTAAATTAAAAACCTAGAAATAAAACTTAACTGATATGGCCAACATTTAAACAAAAACATTTATGTGAAATTTGCTGTGTGAAGAGGATTGATGCTGACAACAAGAATTAACACAATCAATCTCCATTTTAAATCACCACTACATGAAACAAAATTAAGGAATTACATTATTGCAGTGGTGCAAACAAAGGGCCAGGCAAGTTCCCATTTGTGTCTTAGACTATCACAGCAAGTCTTTGTTTTTTTTTGTGTTTTTACTCTGACTGTAGAGGTCACATTGTGGGTCTTACCCTCAGGTTTGAGGTTCCCTCACAGGTGCTGTCTCCCATCCAGGACTAGCTCACCCCCACCCATCCTCAGGCTCTACTGGCCTCTTCAAACACTGCTTGAAACAAAGCTGTGGTTGAATGAGAGAAAAAAAAATTAAACATTGATTAGCTGGAACACATCAGTAGAAATTTATTTTCAGAGGCTGAAAGGGTGTAAGAGGTTAAAAAAAGAACGTGGAAAACAAGGGGAAAGTGTTTGATTGATTGAAATGAGATGATTTTAATTTTAAAAACTAAAAACAAACAGCATATTAGAGACCAAATGAATGACTTTCAACCTGTCAAAATTTGTGTACAAATCTTACTGGTCCATCAACTTTATAAATAGAAAATTATATTGGTAGTGAAATTTGTATCTCCAGTATAAGCCAGATCACAAAACAGATGCATCTTTATGAAATGAAGAGAAACAGCATTTGAAGTAACAGACTTAACTAATACCAGAAGTATTACAGAAAAAAGTGTTTTACGCAAAAATGGAACATACACAGAGTTTACATTTTTCTGCCTTTTGCTCAGTAGACTAAACCTTTTAGAGTGTCACATCTGCATGGCTGAATACACACAATGTAATTTATATATTTTGCACTGCACCCCCACAAAGCAGGGACTCAGCATGCTGAACAGAACCTGTTTGGTATCCAGTTTCTGTGAGGATGTTATCATAGTCATACTGCCCTCCATTGGTTAAAACTTGTATTACAAAAATTCAGCAAAAGGTAAAGTCAATTGAAAAATTCCAATTTCAAAGCTGTTCATGGTTGTTATTTTATAATTCAAAAGTGATTACAAGTTCATGGTGACACAGAACATTTTCTGAAGATCTACTATGATTTTAAAGCCCAACTTAAGCTTGAAGTAAAGGATGTATAACTGGTTTGCCAAGTAGAGGTACTAATGGACCTATATTCTGTCCAAGATATTGCAAGCTTACAGGAATTATTATTTTCTTCCAGCACTGGTCACATTCTACAAATCCCACAGCTCATATGAGACAAGTTAACATGAGACAAAGTTCTGTTTGGTACATTACACATAGTTGAGTGCAGTTGTCATGTAAACTTCACTGCCAAGTGATTTTAAGTTAGTTTTGATGTTCTTTTCTATTACAGAATATATCAGGCCTTTACAGTGTTGCTGTGTAATGATTAGGGAGTTGTAATAAGCATGTTACTCCTGGTATGCTTTAGTGATTTGACATCTAAGAAGCTTGGGCAGAGGATTAAGGTTTGTCAAATATTATAGAACAACAATAACCATTATATGATACTGATGAGGAGCAAATATAAGTTTGGGAAATTTCCCAAACTTATATTTGCTCCTCATCAGTATCACAGATTCTTATGCTTATGCTGCACATGCAGCAGAGGAGCTACTGCACTGTCATACAAGTGATTCCCATAATACTGCAAAGCAAAATCAGTGAAATCACAAAGTGATTCAGTGATTATGCTGAATGGATGATTCTTGTTGACTTTAAGGGGGTCATATTTGGTTTCAATGTAGTCATTTAAAGATGTGACTGAACAGTTTCATAGACTAGAGGACACAAAGTTCAGTGTCATAAAGAACCTCCACACCCATGGCACACTTGAACAGTATGTCAGAATAGACCTGTGCTTGACCGGCAGAATAACTTGCACCTTTATCATTGCTATTGTACATGTGGTCATACATTGATGACATATTAAAATTGCCAGCACAGCACCACACTCAGACTGAGCAGAAGTGACAACAATGTGTGTAGAGACTTTAAAAAGTCTGTGTTAAATTTTCTGAAGCCATGCGTAACCTAGTAAGTGAAGGTCTGGAACCAAATATGTTTTACAAAGCTGCAAAGAAACCCTACAAAAGCCTTTCATTTTACCCATTCCTATTTTTAGAGAATTCTATGGAGGTAATTGTTTAAGTTTAAAAATGGCTTAAATTTTCTTAAAGTGTCTCACATGTGAAAACACCCTCTTAGCAGTTAGTAGTGGTGTTTATAGGAAATGTGGTGCTGATTTAACAGCCCATCTGGCTTGAGACAGAGGAAGGCAGCAACACAGACCATACAGTAGTTTATTTTGTTTGTAGTTCATATGGCAAACACTTAACTTTTAATTAAAAACCTCACCTTTAAAAGGTGTTGGGGTTTTTTCAGGGCTTAAACTGATGCATCTCCATCCTTATCACATGAAGAACATGTACAAGGATATGACACAGCTCAGTCCCATGAATATAACTTGAAATACAACCATGTGAAAAAGAACGTACATCCTCTTTCCATTAAAGGGTGTTACATATAAAGACATCTTAAAAAATCATGTGATCTTTAGCAGGTCTTGAAATTAAGTAAATATAATCTCAGATGAACAATAACATGTTACACCATGTCATTATTTATTTAACAAAAACTCAGCCAAAATGCAGATGCAGTGTCCATCCTTACTGCTTCTATAGGAATTAAAAGATTAAGTAGCAGCCAGGTGCTGCTAATAAAAGGCACTTGATTAAGTGCCCATCAGCAAGTGCGACCACCTCTATATGTCAATTTGCTGGTATAGAGACTTCAGGTGTGTGTTAATACAGTACCAAGAAGGAAAGACATCAGCAATGATCTTAGAGAAGCAGTTGTTGCTGCCCATCAATCTGGAAAGGCTTATGAAGCCATTTCCAAACAATTTGAATTCCATCATTCTAAAGGGAGACAGATTATTCACGAGTGGAAAACATTCAAGACAGTTGCCAGTATTCCCAGAAGTGGATATCCCCAGCAAATTCACCACAAGGTCAGACCGTGCAGTGCTCAGAGAAATTGCAATAAACATCTCACTTAACATGTTAAATGTTCAAGATATTTAACATGTTAATGACAATACAATTTGAAAAAGACTGAAATAGTATGGCTTGTTTGAAAGGGTTGCCAGAACAAAAGCTCTTCTCTCTAAAATGAACAAGGCAGGGCAGCTTACGTTTGCAAAGTCGCAACAAACCAAAAGTCCAGAACAATCTCATATGGACAGATAAGACCAAAGTGGGGATATTTGCCCATAATCAACTCAGCTCAACTCAATTCAGAGTCAAATGTGAGGCACCTGAAATTGGACCATGCAACAGGACAATAACCTCAGGAACACCAGCAAATCTGCAACCCAATCACTGAAAAGAAAAGAAAAGAAAAGAAAAGAAAAGAAAAGAAAAGAAAAGAAAAGAAAAGAAAAGAATCAACGTGTTGCAATAGCCCAGTCAAAATCCAGACCTGAAATGCTGGGGTGGGACCTTAAGAGAGCTGTGCATAAAAAAAATGTCCACAAACCTCAAAGAACTGAAACAACTAAGAAAAGTGGGTCAACAATATGAGAGACAGATTAAGTCATACGGAAAATTATTGCTTTCGCTTATTTGTGCTAAAAGTGGGTTCAGTAAGCCAATGAATGGTATGGTGTACTTTTTTGCATTCTCCTTTACAGTTTCATTTTTGTTAAATAAATAATGACACATGACTTACCCCACCAAAGATGCCTCACTTTCTTGTCCAGACTTTAGGTACATGATCAACATTCTTTATCTTGCACATTTATTGGTCACTAAGTGTATAATGTTCTGTGCAACTTCTGTCAACTCATACACACACACACACACACACACACACACACACACAACAATAACAGAGTAATGTCTTGTGAAGTGGTATGCTGTTTATGACCAGCATACCTAGTACCAGACTTTTCCTTAAAAAGTTATTCTCATACATTTGCTATTGTGGGTATTAGTATGTCTTTTAGAGTAAATCAGATCAACCCCTTGTTCTTCACAAACACAGATAAACCACTGAATTATACACTAGCTTTCATGAGTTTGTCACCAGTGCATAAAGCCCAAAAAAGTTGATTTTGTCATAACTACTCAAACATATTTGGCATCATTGTATACAGTATATACAGGATTTAAGGTGAGCAACAAGAACTGTAAAACATTTATCCACTTTAAAATATTCTGAGTTGTGCAAAATTATACAACCCTTAATGAATATTGGACTGTAACAAACCACATAACACTCATAACACTTAACACATCTATTATGAAGTCACTATGAAATGAACGGGTCCATAGTTCACTTCAGTGCAAGCTTGTGGTGAAAAGGTTTGACTTTGTGTAGCTGTCAGAAACCTGACTAGAATAATGAGTACCTAACGTCTGGGAGGCAGGCCGAGGGTAGCTGATTTAAGAAACTGGTCGTGTTTAGGATATTGCCATGATTGAAACCAGATGGTACTGAGAAAACACACACTTTTCATTTTTCATTATGCACTGATTTGGTGAAAGTCCTGAAGATATTATGTCGCACTCTTTTGAAGATGAGTCATAAAACCATGTCAAACTGCCTGCAGTGAGTTCCTCAGTGGAATCCATAAGAATGAATTCAGGCCTGAAGTTTGTGAAAATAACTGCCAAGTTATCTAAAGCCCTGTCTACAAACTAATAGGCCCTGATAAAAATTTTAAAAAAGAAGCTCAAAACTAATTGTTCTAATTCGATGAATCAAAAGCCTGGTCTTGTCAAAGAACTTACAATTAAAAATATATTGAATAAAAGGCTAAAACCATCTGCACCCATGTAATGCTTTATGCCTGTGCATATACAGCCACAGTCCCTGAGGGCCAGGAAGATGGTTTGGCAGGGGATCACGAAGAACAGGTCAACATGAAGAGCAAGGGAAGGCAAGGCAAAGCAGACAGAAGAGTCAAAAGAAACCCAATGAAGTCTTTGAATCCAGTGGAATTCCTCTCCTCCTCCGTGGCTCCTCTGGGAGGCGTCAGGAGCCTGTGGAGAGAGCGAGGTAAGAAGGGGCCTGTCAGGAACAAAGCTCCAAATTCACATGATATGTTTAGCTAAAAGGGTGAAAGAGAAATGAATCAAAGCTTGGCGGGATCAAAGAAACGCAACAATAAAGTCAAGGCGGTTGCCATGGGACCAGCAGGAGATGCATATCATTTATAAGTTGTTCTTCGGCTCTGTCAGATGTAGAGGGAATTGATTGTTATTGTTTGGAGGATGAACTGCTGCTGGAGGGGGTTAAGAGCAAGGGTCATCATCACACAGTGAGAGGAATATATCTTCTCACTTGTTTTAAACAGCAGCCGCTTGTGATCAGTGTCAGAGGCCACTGCAGAAGCACCTTCAACTTGTGATGAGACAGACACAAAGACAACTTTGTCAACCCCATAAATATCTTTTCGCCACAAACCATTGATAGGCTAAACATTTGTTTTGCATCTTACACTGTCAGAGGTTATAATCATTGTTAGTGTTTGAATTGGAAATCAAATAGACTTAAGCTGTTAACTGGAGCCTTTCATTTATATGCATGCACTGTCGTTTTCAAACAAAGAATGCTATTCCTTCACATCTTTGTGAAAGAATATAGTGGGCTTTTTTGAGGGATAATTTCCCTTAATAATAAAAATTAGTTTCTCATTAAGCCATATAGATCATTTTGGTTTGTAATTATCTGCATTCAAAACTTTTACCAAAACCCCAACATTGAAGAGTGATTAAATTTTGTTTCTTAAACTTAAAATATTTAAACCTTACATTTATATGAGTTTATAGATTAACCATAAACTGAAAGTCCCTGATTTCAGTGTAGCTAGGAACTTTTGCTGGATCTAAATCTTCATCTTTCCCCGTTATCACTCAACTGTCTATAATGAAGACACATGGTAAAAAAATATAAAAACTGCACATCTTTCCAGAAACTACTGAAAATGTATAATTTATTGAATTAAAATTATTCACGGCTTATTTAGTTGATTATCAAAATATCTCAAAACCGTGGCAGATAAAAAAGAAACTAAACTGGCTGTATACCACTAGGGATAAGAGAGGGAGATACTGTTTGTTCTTGTTATTTGGTTGGGTCTAAAGTCTTGCAGACAAAGGCAAAGTAAAATAACTCGTGTCTACTTGAGAACCTAAGTGCAACCTGAGAACAGAACTTTATAAAGGAAAAACAAATCAAAGAGTTTCACTGTTGCAAAGGATAAAAAGATAAAGTGAGAAAAATAGAAATAGAGTAAAAGTTAGACATGAAGGAGTCAAAAAAATCTGTTAATAAATCAAAATGATGTCAGATTTTGGGGGTTAAATTATCATTAATTCTAAATAATGCAACTTTTACCACATGTAGCTTATTTATATTTTTATTTTTTAACTCTTACTTTCTGTTCCTGCTCAAAATGAGATTCCACACAAATCATGTTATCATGTAAATAGAACAAATAGCTTTGCACTCAAACACTCCGCTTATGTCTTAATTACACACACTTAATGGATTTCCCAAAAGCACTCATATCTCCAGAATCCAGAATCAGTCAATATGACTGACATGACAGCGAGTGTGTCATTTAAAAAAATAAAAATATGCAGATGCCTATCAGTATGCACGCACTTTGCATGTGTGTGCCCATGCAAGTCCCAGTCTGTTGTCTGCTCTCTCAGATTGCGCCCTTGAGAGATCCAAAAATAACAACAAAGAGCTCTCAGTGGGTGGGATGAAAGCTCTGTCACCAACCATTTCAGCACATAGAGTCTCCTCCCCTACTGTATCACTGACTGACACCTCACACATCACATGGAGACAGGAAGGGGAGGCAAACTCTCTCATTTGACCGCAACAAATATTTCCATATATTAATAAGACTTTTGTGGGCTTTTATTGGGGGCCAGATG
The DNA here is from genome assembly GCA_015106775.1 of Etroplus canarensis. Taxonomy (NCBI): domain Eukaryota; kingdom Metazoa; phylum Chordata; class Actinopteri; order Cichliformes; family Cichlidae; genus Etroplus; species Etroplus canarensis. The sequence continues at coordinate 600 of VUQH01005888.1, read as the reverse complement.
GGTTCTCATTCGGAAGTGAAAGGTTATGTGTTCACTGTGTAATGGCTGATGTTGACATTTATTATATGTGGTAAAAACTGGCTTTGAGAAATAATTAACCTTGTGCTTTTTTTTGTTAAAATGCAAAGGAAAAATAGATGAGAAGGTGAATACTGCTGTCATGGGCTTGAAATATTCAGCTAAACCCACAAGGCCATTAGTTTATTCTAAATACCAGAAACAAGAGAACCAGCCACAGGGGCCCACAAGCCAGTGTAGTCTTAGTGCCGGTCCCAAGCCCGGGTAAATGGTGAGGAATGGTCAGGAAGGGCATCCGGCATAAAAACTGTGCCAAATCAAATATGCGGATTCATAACACGACTTCCATACCGGATCGGTCCGGGTTAACAACGACCGCCTCCGGTGCCGTTAGCCAACAGGGTGCCGGTGGAAACTATGCTACTGTTGGCCGAAGACCAAGGAGGGTGAGAGGGGGAAAGCATGTTTAGGCAGAGAGAGAGAAGGAAAGGGAGGAGGGTGGAGGTGAGAGCAGGGACTTTAAATGTAGGGACTATGACTGGTAAAGGGAGAGAGCTGGCTGATATGATGGAGAGGAGGAAG
>VUQH01005886.1:13007-27153 GCA_015106775.1 Etroplus canarensis | reverse complement strand
CATCCAATAAAGGTCTTTGGCCTTTTCCCTTACGCACAGAGACATCTCCAGTTTCTCTGAATCTTTTGATGATGTTATGCACTCTAGATGTTGAGAGTTGCAAAGCCTTTTCAATTTGACATTAAGGAACATTGTTTTTGAAGTATTCCACAATCTTTTTGCACACTCTTTCACAGATTGGAGAGTCTCCGCCCATCTTTACTTCTGAGAGACTCTGCCTCTCTAAGACATCCCTTTTATAGCTAATTATGTTACAGACCTGATATCAATTAACTTGATAACTTGCTAGATGTTCTCCCAACTGAATCTTTTTAAACTTTCTTGCTTTTTCAGCCATTTGTTGCCCCTGTGCCAACTTTTTTGGGACCTGTAGCGGGCATCAAATTTGAAATCAGCTTATTTTGCGCATGAAATTGTAATATTTCCCAGTTTAAACACTTGTTGTTATTTATGTTCTGCTTTGAATAAAATATTGGCTCATGTGATTTGAAAGACTTTTAATTTTCATTTTGTTCAAATTTAAAGAACGTCCCAACTTTTCTGGAATTCAGGTCGTATGTCCCTAAAGCTGTGGGTAAGTGAAGCTTCAGTGGTGTGTGCATGTGCGGGCAGCGCAGCTCTGGGCCTGAAGAACAAAGAATGAAGTTGTTGGTGTGTGTTGCTAGGAGCCCAGGAAGGGATCAAAAGTCCAGCTTATTAATACTTTTAGCCATCCTGTTTAAAAGTGCTCAAACACTTTCTGTAGACAGAGAAAAAACTGATCCAAAAGACCCTGTGCTGAAGAAAAAGTGTCCACATGGAGAAAATAAAATGGTTATGTAGATGAAGGTAAAGAATGGACCTATATGTCATACAAAACTAAGGGAGTGGGGATGCCTCTTAGTAGAAATGACTCAAACAAGCAAACCTTTTCCGATGTCCTCTTTCATCCACCACTCTGGTCACTGTTGCAGCAATTCTTTAGGCATATTTTCGACTTTCTGACCATCTCTCTGCCTTCCTCTTCCACCAGTGCCTCATTCAGTCTGTTGAAACCTGACTTTTTCACTGACACCCATCTCTATTCCAAACAACCGACCCACTTTCTCTCTCTTTTACCATGCTATTTCCATCTCACAAAAATTTGAATGAACCGTGAGCAAAGCACTGGACGTGATTTTTATTTACCAAAGGAAACTGTGTGCACATAGTGTTTCTTATTTGTTATATGAGGCTTCGCCTGAGTGAGCCTTTAGGTTATCGATGTTCACGGAGTTTGTGTAATCTGAAATTATATTTTTCTGCCCGTATTGCTGGGCAATATCAAACATAAAACAACAGTTTGGGTATTTTGGGAAGCCTTCTTAGCAGGAGTTAGAGTGAGGTCTGGGAAGTAGATATTAAGCTTCTGGCAGCAGATTGTTTGCCTAACTAAACACAGTGACTGGAAGCAAGGGAAACAATAAATCTGTGTCTGTCCAAAGGTAACAAATTCTACCCCTCAGCATCTATAAAGAGTACTAACTAAAATGCTGTTTCTTATTTGTTTTCTTAATTTGTGCAACATTAGTCCTCCAAGGCACTGAGCCGTTGCCGCCCCCAAATCTGCCTCTTTTTCTTGTAAATTTGCTACTTTTTTCTGTTAAATTCATTTGCCACTTTTTGTTTTGTAAATTTGCCATTTTTTTTCTGGCAAATTTCACACTTTCCCCTTAAAAATTCGCTGATTGTTTTACACAAACTTGCCTCTTTTTTTCTTGTAAATATTCTACTTTTTTCTGGCAAACTTGCCACTTTTATCTCAAAATTTAGCTACTTTGTTCTATTAAATTTGTCACTTTTTTCTCACAAGTTTACTTCTTTTTTCTTGTAGATTTTCTACTTTTTTCTGTCAAATTTGTCACATTTATCTCACAATTTTGCCACTTTTTTCTTGTAATGTTTTCCCTTTTTTTCTGACAAATTTGCCACTTTTTGTTTTGTAAATTTGCCAATTTTTTTTTTTGCAAATTTTCAACTTTTTTCTTTCAAATTTGCCATTTTTTTTCTGGCAAATTTCTGCTTTCCCCTTAAAAACTTTCTCACAAATGTGCCACTTTTATCTCACAATCTAGCCACTTTTTTACCTCCACCGAGGAGGTTATGTATTCATTGCCGCTGGTTTGTCTGTTTGTTTGTTTGCTTGTTTGTGTGCAAAATAACTCAAAAACTTATGAACGGATTTGGCTGAAATTGTTTTTATGGATTCGGCCTCATAAAAGGAAAGGGTGGTTAAATTTTGGAAAGAATCAGGTGATGGGAAATCAATAACTATTGATAGTGATATCAGATGTCAGATATCTGTATGCATTTGTGATCATCAAAGGCACTATGATGATCATGCCTTGGATCATGCTTGGTGGAGGTCTGTGCTCTATGAGTGCTTTCTGTCTTGTAAATTTGCCACTTTTTGCCTTGTAAATTTGCCATTTTTTCTGGCAAATTTGCCACTTTCTCTGGCAAATTGCCATTTTTTCATCACAAATTTGCCACTTTTTGTCTTATAAATTTGCCACTTTTTGCCCTGCAAATTTGCCATTTTTTCTTAAATTTGCCACTTTTTTCTGGCAAATTGCCACTTTTTCCCTCACAAATTTGCCACTTTTTGCCTTATAAATTGCCACTTTTTCCTCACAAATTTGCCACCTTTGCCCTGTAAATTTGTTTCGTAAATTTACCGTTTTTCTGTCAAATTTGCCACTTTTTTCTTAAATTTGCCACTTTTTCATCACAAATTTGCCTTTTTTTCTCCCATAAATGTATGATTTTGATCTCGAAACTTCTGAGTTTTTCCTCTTACCCCCGCCCCACTCGTATGTTTGACTTTGGTGACCCTAACACGCCCCTCACAGGCGCCAAGTACACCGCCGAAGCCAGTAATCAGACCTGTGCTTCCTAACCTGGCCTGCTGGCGGCGCCACTCACAGATCTGCAGAGGCGCTGAAAAGTCACACGGTCCCTTTTTCTCTGCGGCACCGAAACGGAAGCACTTCATTGGTCCGTGAGGCCAAAATCAAGATCAACGCCGACAGAAGCAGCGAGGTAACCGTTTAAAAACGCTCGTCCTTATTTTAATAAACGGTGCGGGGTGCGACGTCGGAGAGTGCGCTGGGAACCGGTCCGGTTTGGGTGTTTGTGCGCTTCTTAACGAGAGGAGGCGGGGTGAGGTTTAGGAGGAAGAGGAGGACGAAGAGGGCAAAGTCATACGTAACGTGGATTAATGGAGGAGGCGATCTGCCGGTAGATAAGCAGCAAAAACACACATTGTTAGTCGCGGGAAAGCCCACAGACAGGTGGAGGGAGTAAGATGAGCTCCTGCTGTGGAAATACTGAAGCTCGAAGCTTCGCTTTATGTTGAGATTCTCAGTGTGTTATGAACACAGAGCAGCGTGGCAGTGTCAGGCTGGCAAACTGCTAATGCTTAATTTAAGTTTCTCATTTAAACCAATCAGAGCCAAATGCTTTTATTGTGAAGGTTCCTCCTTATTTAAATGTCTCCAGAGCTGCTGAATGAATTAATGTGTCAATTAATAAATCCTGTAAATGTGCTTATAAAGGTCCTAGTTGATCCTGCTTAAAGTGACAGAATATTTTTCCTGTTTTTGGAAACACTGGGACATTTTGCTCATTTGTGTTTTAACCATTGATGATTGTATTTTCACATTGTTGTGCTTGTGTTTCCTCTTTTCGTACTATTTTAATATTTCCTTGTTTTCTCCTTCTTTTTTTTTTGCTGAAATGGACTCTAGTGTCTAAAATGAAGTTTTGAATTTGAACACTGATGAAACTGAAAAGAGCCCTGTACCACGAAGCAAGTTCAGCATACCCAGGATGTACCATCGGCTGCTCCCTTGTATTCTCCCCAAGGGGGTCAGCGCAGCAGATTAATCCGCATTAGTAATTTGGCAGCGATTTTACACCGGATGCCCTTCCTAACGTTACCCTCCATGGTGAGAGGGACTGGAGTCGAACCAGAGGAGATATTCTGACGATCCTCTAAAGCTCAAGCTGACTTAAGTGTTATGTTGGGCTAATTGCTCAGATCCCACAGACATTGAATTGACTAACATCAAAGATTGACCCATAAGAACTTATGGCTTAAGAAAGCATCTGTATTTCATAAGCTGGAATCAGATTTTTTTTTTTTGGTCATTTGCTTTAAAAGCATCTAAACTACAGTAGTTAGCCACTGCTTAACATGACTGCCTTTTGACTGAATGTCAGCTGGCGGGGATTTCTGGTGCAACTTCACCTGCTTCCAAGGTGCACAGAGAAGAGCATAAAGTCTTGAGGATGAAGCTCCAGCAACACTTGTACCACAAAGAACGGCTTAATTATTTGACTGATGTGTTTTTGGGCTGTGACCTTCATCAGGGTCACAGGCCAACAGGTGCTGCTGGAGCTTCATCCTCTTCACCCATGCGCTGCAGCTGTGAACTTTTCTGCAGCTTATCAGACAGAGGCACATATGAGAATGCAGATCAGTCTGATTTGCGAATACCTTAGCTCAGATTCCTGTGAATCCACTGGTATAGAGCAGGCATCAGTAGTCCCCAAGTGCTGCGTTTTTTTGTTTGTTTGTTTTTTTTTGCTCTGAGAAAGGAAAACAGTGGAAAATATCCCCACCAGATTCTACTGGATTTTCTCTTAAGTTGTGTGAAAATGGTGTAAAGTGAACACATTATACACTTATTCTTATTCTTATTCTTGCCGGCCACTTCATTAGATATACCTTGCGACTACCGGTTTGGACCCCTTTTGTCTTCAGATCTGGCTTCATTTTTCATGACTTAGATGCAACAAGATGCTGCAGATATTCTTCAGAGATTTTGCTCCGTATTGACTTGATATCATCACACATGATGTCACAAAGGCATGAACATCGTCAGTAACAATACTCAGGTAGGATGTGGTGTTCAAAAAACATTCAATTGGTACTAAGTGGCTCAAAGTGTGCCAAATAACTATTCCTCACACCCTTGAGCCTCTACCAGCCTGGCTCATTGGATACAAGGCAGGATGGATCCATGCTTTCATGTTTCCGCCAAATTCAGCCCCTACCAGCAGAAATTGAGACTTATCAGACCGGGTAATGTTTTTCCATTCTTCTGTTGTCCATTTTTGGTCAGCCAGTGTGAATTGTAGTCTCAGTTTCCTGTTCTTGACTGACAGGAGTGGCACCCCGGGTGGTCTTCTGCTACTATAGCCCATCTGCTTCAAGATTTGATGTGTTACGCACTGAGAGATGCTCTTCTGCATACCTTGTTTGTAATGAGTGGTTATGAGTTACTGTTGCCTTTTTATCAGCTTGAAGCAGTCTGGTCATTCTCCTCTGGCCTAAACAAGGCATTTTTATCCAGAAAACTACCACTTAATGGATATTTACTCATTTTCATGCCATTCTCGGTAAACCCTAGAGATGGTTGTGTGGGAAAATCCCAGTAGATCAGCAGTTTCTGAAATACTCAGACCAGCCCATCTGTTACCAGCAAACATTCCCTGTTCAGAGTCACTTAAATCACCTTTGTTCCCCATTCTGATGCTCTGTTTGAACTCCTGCAGATCATCTTGATCATGTCTACATGCCTAAATGCATTGAGTTGCTGCCATGTGATTGGTTGATTAGATATTTACATTAATAACCATGTGTACCTAGTAAAGTGGTCTGTGAGTGTATGAAAGATGAAGACCTGAAATCACAGTGACCTATAGCAGCCAGTGCTTATTTCTGTTTCTTTTGCCTGTCTTTGCACAGATGGCTCACAGGCTGCTGGTACGCAGAATCTGGTCTCTCTCTGTGAAAGATATCCGCTGCCTCCCAACCTCCACCGCCACCATCGCGTCGTCTTCTTTTTCCACCTCCTTGCAGTCCGCCACAACCCGGGTCTCCTTCCTCTCCCCGTCACGCACTCTGCCTCGCACCCTTCTGCACGCCTCCCGCCGGGACGTCTCCTTCAATGTTCAGGACAGCGAGGACTTCACAGAGAGGGTCATCAACAGTGAGCTACCCGTGCTAGTCGACTTCCATGCAAAGTGAGTAATTAAGGGAGGGAGGGCAGGAGATGATGGCCAGCACAAGCAGGGTAACTCTATGGAGATATTGGTCTAATTAAATAAAATGAATACAAGGGGGGGGAAAAAAGGACAATAGCATTTGCAAATGTCTTTGTTTTTCATCCAGGCTCTTTTTCAGTCCTGACTGTTAAGCAGATGGAATTTTGTTTTACAGATACTGATAATATTCAACAATGCAGAGTTCAGTCAAAATATCGGTCAGTGCTGATATGTGGCTGCTGTTTGCTTACGCTGACCTGGGAAAAGACCTTGTTCCACAGCTGCCCTGTGTCTTTAAATAAGTAAAAATGCACATGTGTCTTGCTGTTAAAAATGTGCACACATACACACTTGACTTAGGGGCTTAAACTCTAAAGTCATGTAAGATTACACAACAGCTGCTGGAAAATGTACACATTATGTCCTATAGACAGGTGTTCATCTTCATAGCTTTTAGATTATTTGACATTCTAGCCCGCAGGCCTTTTTCACAGAAAACATGTCGCATTTAGAGGGAGGATTTATTTTTACTGAATGCTAGATCTCCCGTCTCCCACAGCAGTTACTGAAAAAGCACAGGGGAGTTGTCCCTGTCCTACTTTTGCATTACCTTTTAATAAGTTGTCTTTGTCTTTAATGAATATGAACAGTTCGTGAGTTGATCCAGTGAAACATTGGCCCTAAAAAAAAAAAAAAAAAAAGAAATGCCCCACCAGTGAACTCCAGACTTTATTGAGCCTCTGCAACACAGGAAATGCCATTGTAAGTAATTGGAGAAAAGTATAAAAAAATCTTTGCTCGAATTACTTCTAAGCATCGACCACAAAGCAAAGGAAAAAGGAGGCTGAAATGGAAAAGAGACCATAACAAGAGCTGCTGCTGCATTACCAAATGCTGTTTGGATATTGCATCACTTTAGAGTTCTTATTAGGGGGGCAAATGCAAAAAAAAAAAAAAGTTTGAAATGGTTACTGCTAGGCCATAAGTGGAATATAGATTTACTGTAAAATTTGATCCTGCTGTGCGTTTCTATCAGGAATGTTACAAACCAACCACTGGAGTTCAGGAATATGAAGGCTTCATCAAAACCCTTAGGTTCACCAAGCTCAAGGCTCTTGTCTTACTGTACTTACAGAACTAATGCATGCTGTTTGTGTTGCACTCATTTACTAATGTCGCACAGCCAAAACTGTAACAACCATATCATAGGCATGGCTACGGCCACTGTTACAGCGACCTCATACTTATATCCACTGTGTCTGTGTGTTTCACTGTTTCTGTCAACTGTGTGATGAATACACTCATCCTATACCCTATCGCCACCTATGCTACACGCTGTATATTGTATATTTGGTATATATGCACACATATTTATTTCTCTTTTTCATATTTAAGCATACTTATGGAGTGTCTGCAACATAAGTAATTTCCCCCCGGGGATTAATAAAGTATTCTGATTCTGTGACAGAGCAGCAAATTGTATTCACTGGCCACTTCATTAGATCCACATTGCTACTACCTGATTGGGCTCACTTTTGCCATTAGAACCGCCTTAACTTTTCATGGCGTAGATTCAACAAGGTGCTGGAAACATTCAGAGATTTTGGTCCATGTAGATATGATGAGAATCTTTTATCCTGTCACATCCCAAAGGTGCTCTGTTGGACTGAGATCTGGTTACTGTGGAGGCCATTTGAATACAGTGAACTCACAGTCATGTTCAAGAAACCAGTTTGACATGATTTGAGTTTTGTGACATGGTGTGTTATCCTGCTGGAAGCAGCTGTCAGAAGATGAGTGATAGAGTGGTCCTAAATGGATGAACATGGACAGCATCAGTACTCAGGTTGGCTGTGGCGTTTGATACTAAGGGGACCAAAGTTGTGGCCAAAAAAATCCCCAGCACCATTACACCACCACTTTGATGTTGTTTACACCAAATTCTGACCCCGCTATCTGAATGTTGCAGCAGAAATGGGGACTCATCATATCACGCAATGCTTTTTCAGTCCTCTGTGGTCCAGTGTTAGTGGGCCAGTGTGACATGTCACCTCAGTTTCCTGTTCTTAGCTGACTGGAGTGGCACCCCTTGTGGTCTTCTGCTGTTTTACCCCATGTGGTTGAACATTTGACATGTTGTGCATTCAGAGATGCTCTTCTGCATGCCTTGGTTGCAGTGAGTGGTTATTTTGACTGCTTGAAGCAGTCTGGCCCTTCTCCTCTGACCTCTGGCATCAGCAAGGCATTTTTGCCCAGAAAATTCACTGGATATTTTCTCTTTATCCTGACCATTCTCTGTAAACCCTAGGGATGGTTGTTTGGGAAAATCCTAGTAGATCAGCAGTTTGCGAAATACTCAGACCAGCTCATCTGGCACTAACAACCATGCCACATTCAAAGTCGCGTAAATCTGTGCTAAATTCTGCCCTGTCATTGCATTTGTGTTAATGAGTAGTTGAACAGGTATACCAAATTAAGTGGCCACGGAAATGTTATTTGTTCATGTGAGCATTTATTTAAGGTGCTTCTGAGACCACAGATTTACCTTGTGCCGAGGTCACAACCTGCAGCTGTCAACTGTAATTCATAATGGTGTGCTATTACAGCTTACCTTTCTTACAGTTTGGCCTTTCTGTGTGTGTGTGTCAGGGGAAACGTTGAAGTGACAGAATTCAACAGTTAATTTTAAATGTAAACATGCATTGCTAGGAAAAAAGTCGCTCTGACCCTTACAGCTGTGCCAGTATGTACACAAATATTTAAATATATTTTTTTAAACTATTATCTAGCACTTGAAGGTGCATTTCAGCAAAAAAAATGTAGACATAATTATATACAGGAAATGTTTAGACCAGAAAATGGAAGAAAAATTATGGGAAAAAAGTTTATTATTTATTTGTTACGATTCTGATTATATATACATCATTTTCTACGCACAATTGTTTTTCAGAGAATAAACAAAAGTGTCAGTAAAGCTCCAGTTTTTGCCACTATTCTTGTTTCTACAGATAGTTTATCAGTGTCATTATTTCAATTTTCAGATCCATTACTGGTCCATTAAATCAGCGACCCGTCGTTAAAACAGATGCCGATTAGAAGGGTGTCATCTATTTAAAAGCTGCAGACCTCATTTGGTTTCTGGGTCATCAGATAGTTGATGTGAGAAAGCATAGTTTCCTTATTCTGCCACAGACAGAAATTTAGAGTTTTTTAATGCAGGCAGAGCACAAGTGGCACATTTTTTAACACTGGCTCAGTTTTATCAAGTTTCCCGGCAGGCCATGACAGTAAGCCAGCATGCACCATACCAAGTCCTTGAAACTCACTCCATCCATGATAAGTGTAGTCATTTTATGTTTTGAACTTCCCCTGTGCTTTTCGTTCTGCCAGAAGTTTAAATGTCTGCTGTGAGAGAGCTCTATTTTATTGTGTAAAATAAATGTTCTTTTGAAGTCCTATACAAATATTCAGTAGATCCACATACGGTCATGTTCACTGAGGTTATATTTATTGATTTATTTATATTTTTTAAGACCTGTAAGGACAGATTGCTTTGTATTATGTCCTAATATGTAAAACCTGAGAACTGAAAGAGGGTCTGTTTTCTTTTTTCACATGAATGTACTTAATGTTTTGGTTGTAATCATTACTGCTGTTAGCAGATGAACACACTGACTCTGGTTCTGTTTGTTTTGTAGTTGGTGTGGTCCCTGTAAGATCCTTGGGCCGAGGTTGGAGAAGGCTGTTGCGAAACAGAAAGGCCGTATTGCCATGGCAAAAGTGGACATAGATGACCACACAGATTTGGCTATTGAATATGGGGTGAGCTCTACTTAAAAGTATTGTTGTGACATTGCTGATGTTTTGTCAATTTCTTCTGAACTTGGATGCAATATTTTAGTATTGCACAATACTGTATGATACTAAAATTTTGCATCCAAGTTCAGAAGAAGTTCAGACTTTCTTATAAGTTTTTTAAAGTGGTCTTAACCCTTTTACTGCTGGACCTCAATATATTGATGTCCCAGATAAGTTTCGTGTACTGCCAGTTGCCTATGATCACTTCCGGTGTTTTCTTTTACTGCCGGTCATCTAGCTGGTCGTATAGTTGGCAGGACTAGGGTTAAGTAATAGTTCTCCAGGCTTTCTGAAGCTCTGTTAAAGTGTTTCTTTAAACAGCTCAGCTCCTTTTTCACTCATTTTCAGTCCAGTCCTTTGCTTTGAAAATGATCAAGAATGTCTTTATTTGTTAAGTCACTTAACACTGACCTATGAGTCATTCAAGGATAAAAAAGGCACCTAACCCAAGGGATGAACCGGTGCTGTCTACACATAACAGACAATTTAGCAAAGAACCAGTTTTAAATTGTGTCTTCAGGCACTTTGTTATTAGCAGCCTGCTGCAAAAGCACATAATTTATTCCAGTTTCTTTATTTGACTGAAAACTTCCAAACACAGTTTAACAGTCATAAGATGGTGTTTTTGCACCAACAAGGTGATTCCCAATGAGCCGTTAGCTGAAAACTTGAAAGTGTTTAGCATGGTGTGCAGAGTCCTTTAAAAACTGAGGAAACTGGACAAGTGGAAGTCATGTCATTAAGTAACAGGGAGAATAATAAAAATGCCTGACACAAGACGCGAGAGATGCATCTGGTCCTTCAGTTGATCCATTCTGTTTGCCAAAGCCTCATTAGAAACGGTCTTAGTGGAAGGGTGGTGGTCAAGAAGCCGTTCTCAAGGAAGGGAAACGGGGCGAAAAGCCTTAGGTATGCCAAATTACACAAGAACTGGACTGAAAATCAGTGGCAACAGGTCTTATGCAATGATGAATCCATAAATTATCCTTAGTATATACAGAGAAGGTCAGGAGAGAGGTGCAGGAGTGAGGCTGCAGTCATCTGTAAAACATAAGGTGGAGTCTCTGTCATGTCTAAGGCTGCATTTCAGGCTGTGGTGTTGGGGCTCTTTAAAAAAATTGACGGATTTATGAACACAGAAAAGTCTTATCAGATTTTGATCCATCGTGCAGTACCATCTGGGAAGCATCTGATTGGTAACCGCTTCATTTTTCAGCATGACAGTTATCCCAAACACACTGTCAGTGCAATAAAAGCCTGGATAGAAAAATGCACAGTGGAACATTATCAGTATCAGTCATGGTTTCAGTGTGGGATCATCTTGACAGAACGGAACAAGAGGCAGCCAACATCCAAAGAAGAGCTTTGGTATGTCCTTCAAGAAGCCTGGAGAACTATTTCTGAAGTACTTAAAGAGACGGCAAGAAGTTCAGGCTATGTTGAATAAACGTGGACACGCCAAATATGTGTCAAGCTCATGAGTATTGTACAATCTCTGTTTTTGCCTTATGTATTGTATTTCCATGTAAGTTTGCACATTTTATTAGATTGCTGCAGCTGTTTCCCATTTTCCTAGCTACATAAAATGTACCTTTGGCTGCCCCCTTGTATTTTCCCCAAGGGGTCACCACAGCTAATTTGTCCACATTGGTAATTTGGCAGAGATTTTGCGATGCCTTTCCTGGTGAGAGGGGCTTGTGTCCCCACCTGGAATTGAACTAGGGGGTCTTTCCCTTGTACTGTAAGGCTAATGTGTAAGCCACAACACTATGGAGGACTCCCTACACTAGCAATGTACACCGTTCAAAAAATTAAAGGAACACTTTTTAATCAGAGTGTAGCATCATGTCAGTTAAACTTCTGGGATATTGATCTGGTCAGTTAAGTAGCAGAGGGGGTTGGTAATCAGTTTCAGCTGCTTTGGTGTTAATGAAATCAACAGCAGGTGCGCTAGAGGGCCAATAATTAGACAACCCCCAAAACAGGAATGGTTTTACAAGTGAAGACCGCTGGCATTTTTTCCCTCCTCGTCTTTTCTCACTGCTTTTCACTAGTTTTGCATTTGACTAAGGTCGGTGTCACTACTGGTAGCATGAGGTGATACCTGGGCCCTACAGAGGTTGCACAGGGAGTCCAACTCCTCCAGGATGGCACATCAATACGTGCCTTTGCCAGAAGGTTTGCTTTGTCTCCCTGCACAGTCTCAAGAGCATGGAGGAGATTCCAGGAGACTGGCAGTTAGAGTTGGACAGGGCTGTAGAAGGTCCTTAACCCATCATCCTCACTGGTATCTGCTCCTTTGTGTGAAGAGGAACAGGATGAGCGCTGCCAGAGCCCTACAGTATGACCTCCAGCAGGCCACTGGGGTGAATGTCTCTGACCAAACAATCAGAAACAGACTTCATGACGGTGGCTTGACAGCCCGTCTTCCGTTAGTGGGCAATGTGAGCACTGCCTGGCATCATGGAGCTTGATTGTCATTTGCAATAGAATACCAGAACTGGCGCCCTGTGCTTCTTGACATACAAGTGCAGGTTCACCCTAAGCACATCTGACAGACGTGAAAGGGTCTGGAGAAGCAGTGGAGAGCGTTATGTTGCCTGTAACATTATTCAGCATGACTGGTTTGATGGTGGTGGGTCAGTGATGGTCTGGGGAGATATATCCATGGAAGAACGCACAGACCTCTACAGGCAAGGCAACAGGATGCAATCCTTGGACCCATTGTCAGACCCTACGCTGGTGCAGTGGGTTCCTCCTGGTGCACGACAATGCCCAGCCTCACGTGGCGAGAGTATGCAGTCAGTTCCTGGAGGATGAAGGAATTGATACCACTGACTGGCCCCCACACTCACCTGACCTGATGGAGCATCTCTGGGACATTTTGTTTGTCCATCTGACGACACCAGGTTGCACCTCAGACAGTCCAGGGGCTCAGTGATGTCCTGGTCCTAATCTGGGTGAAGATTGCCCCCCCCCCAGGACACCATCTGTCATTTCATTAGGAGCAAGCCCCGACATTGTCGGGGATGCACACAAGCACATGGGGGCCATAAAAACTACTGAGTACCATTTTGAGTTGCTGCAATGAAATTTCAGAAAAATGGACTAGCCTGCCACATCGTTTTTTTTTTTCACTTTGATTTTCGGGGTTTCTTTGAATTCAGCAATCTGTAGGTTGATAAATTTCCATCAAATGATGTGGCATCCCTTCATTCCTAACACATTACCCAGGCCACATCAGTATAGATATCCAGCATGATTTTTTTTCCCACTGAGATCTGATGTGTGTTCAAAGTATTCCTTTAATTTTTTTGAGCAGTGTATAATGAAATGGTGGGTGGCTCAAGACTTTTGCAAAGCACTGCAGTTATGTGATGTATCACATTAAGTCAGATTATAAGTTTTGTCTTATAATGCATAGCTTTCTGCCCTCAGGTGTCTGCTGTTCCCACGGTCATCGCCATGCGGGGAGGTGATGTCGTCGACCACTTTGTGGGGATCAAAGATGATGATGAGCTGGACTCATTTGTCAGCAAAGTCATTGGACAATGAAAGCCACCTGTCCCCCCCCCCCATCTCGCCATGCCCTAACATCATTCTAGTGCTGTTTTCTATGGTTCTGGCACAGCTGGCGAGCACCTGGCCGCCATTTTGAGCCCGTTTAGCAATCACAACTAAATAAACAAAACTTCGCCGCAATCTCATCTGGCAAACTCTCAAATGCTCACACCCATCCCTCAACACGCCGCTTCAGTCGTGCATTGTCCCTTCCATCTCGCTTTCTCCCGCTTGTTTTGCTTTTTTGTCTAGTGATGGGTGTGTGCTCCGTTTTGCAGCAGTTCTGTGTTTCTTTCATAATGTGACAGCTCCTGCTCAGCTGGTGTGTAACAGTTTCCTGTAAAAATCTAGGTTGAATGGAAAATAAATGTGCTCTCCTGCACTTATACTGTGTAACATGCGAGAGGAACCTTTATAGTTTTAGCGGTGCAGAGGATTCCACTTACACCCTGACGATACTGAATGAGGTTTGTGACAGTTATGTGTAGTTCCTGCTCCTGTCCACATGAGGGTGGCGTTTGTCTTAACGTCGCAAAGCCACGCAGTTATTTTACACCAGTATGCCTAAAACTGTGAGAAAGGGAGACTAGTATGTGCGTGCCTGTGTGTGTTTCTTTGTGGTTTTTTTTTTTTTTTTTTTTTTGGGGTCTGATGT
>VUQH01005886.1:0-10522 GCA_015106775.1 Etroplus canarensis | reverse complement strand
TTTTTTTTTTTTTTGTTGGTTTGTGTGTTTGTTTTTTTTTTTTGTTGGGGTTTTTTTTTTTTTTTGGCACAGCATCTTACAGTGATGAGGTATAAAAATCAAAATATAAGTTTCTATGCTCAAGGGGTGCAAGGTCCAATAAACACTGGAGTGTAGGAGTGAAGCATGTCTGTACCGTTGCCAGTGAGAGACACTCGAGGAAATGAAGTCAAATGAGGCCGAACCAGACAGGAGATCACCTGCCGTGCCTAGAGAGACTCTCCAGTCATCGTTTTATCATCTCCTCTCATGATTTGCTAACCAGAAAACATTCCCGACCCTGCCTGCTTTCCCATCCTGGCATGTCATTACAGAGAGCCCACAGCTGACAGAATCATGGCAAGGGGCCCTCAAACTGCTTATTAAAGTCACATCATTTGTCATGTCGCATCTGCACTTTTAGTGGTCCTGGCTTGGATTAGGTCATCGCAAATACAGCCCGAGGATGTGCTCATGCAGAGCTGCTCAGCAGCAACCAGAGGCGGAGATCCAGTGATTTTTTTCAAAAGGAGGGGAATTCCACTGGAATTACGTAAGCAGGTGTGAGTAAGGCTAGAGGCCCAGATGCACAATTGTTGTGAGCTGGATGAAAGACATTCCTGCATAGTTTTGAGATGTTTGGGGCTGCATGGGACGACACTTCTGTGAATGATCTACCATTTCAACCACTTTTTTTCCTCCTCTGCTTCTTGATAATCAGTAACTGATCTCAAGGTCTTATGTTCCAAACTCTATACACACAACGCGCACACACACACTACTTCCATGTAGTCTGCACATCTTCTTTGCTTTCAGGGGAAGTGAGGTGACTGGAGAGATGACGACAGCCGCCAAAGGTTCAAGACCAACATGTAACCCTACACCTCTTCCGCCAGAAACAATCGACCACACCTCCACCCTCTCTCCTCGCTGTCTCTCTCTCTCTTACTCAACCACTCTTGTGACCATATAAGGCAAAAAAGACAGGGGAAGCCAGCAGCGGCGGCTGCTGCTGCTGAACAAACAGCAAGAGGCAGACTTGCCAGAATTTTTCGAGTGAGTCTGTTCCACTTTGGCCGCCTTTCTCAAGAGCCTTAAACTGTTAATATTCGCTCTGTGTTTGTTTGAATTTAGCCAAATGCTTTTGCCCCGTGTGTGTATTTGGATGAGGCGCACATCTCTGAGCTCAAACTTGTGAGCAGATCTGGCACAGGCCATGAGAGCATTCTTTGTTTACAGTAAATACATAGCTGTATTTATATTTCAAACACATGCTGCCCTCCACCTTGTTAGGTCTCCGCTCTGTTCCAGACAAACACCAAGCCGGCACAGACAAAGCAGCCACTGTTACTGTTTATATCACTCCCATCATTTTTTTCCCACATAATACCATACTGACCTAGCATGCATTAGGGATGTTGCCATATCAGCACAGCCACAGCAACAGAGGAAGATGAGCCTCGCGTGTTTTCCTTTACTCCGCATCCCCTAGTTTTGTGAGTCAACATGTGCCTTATCACTCCTTCCTGTGTACTGATTACTAAGGAAAAAGGAGGATGATGGAGAAGTTGGAAGCAGGGTGAGACCAAAAGAGAAAAGACGACATAAATAGCCACTCATTTCACCATACTTATTATTGCATTATCCTAAAAGCCAGGGAAGCTCTTAATTATTCTTTGTGGTTCTTGCCTTTTGAGTACACAAACACTTTGCTTATCATGTCAAGAGGTTGTGTGAACTGAAGCACGGTCTGTAAATAGTATTGGCAGATGAGGAAATGGTGATGAACAAATCACATGGGTTGTAAATAAGGGTTTTGTGCGCTTGAGGTAAGTGGTTATGGCTAGAGGATGTGGGTCAGACAGGAGCAATAAAGTGAACCTATTGTACTTTGCCTAATGTACTCATGTTAACCATGGCCAAAGTTTAAAATAATGAGGTCAGTGTATGTATGAGGAATTGCTGTGAGCCAAAAGCAAAAAGTTTCAGACTCTTTTGTTACTCTCTACTCTATATGACGTCATTGAGAGTGGCTATTCCTAATATGGTCATCTTAGGCGCAGCAGTCTGTATGTGAACGCAGAAGCCCTTCCCACCTGCTGTTCAAACCTTCTGTTTGTGAGGGGCAACCAATCAGAAGAGGGGAAGGAAGACCAAAGCAGCATTTTTCAAACACCGAATGAACTAAGGGCCTGCACCAAGAACCAGAAAGAAATAAATAGGGATTATTTTGAACTGTGAATCATGCAAAGCTACTCTAGTATGCTCCAGGAATTATACTGCTGTGTAGAAAAGGACTTCAGGAGGTAACCTTAAGCAACTCATTTACTCCGAGATGCAGCCTACATCTAATCTTTAGTATGCAGAGACATACACTATATCGACAAAAGTACTGGGCCACACCTCTTAATCATGAATTCAGGTGTTTCATTCAGTCCTGTTCCCACATGTGTAGAAAATCAAGCACCTAGCCATGCGGTCTACCTTTAGAAACATTTGTAAAAGAAACATCCTCTGGCATTAAAATCAAGACAAAAACCATGCACAGGGATCTTCGTGGCATGGGGTTTCCATGGGTGAACAGTTGCATGAAAGCTTTACATCACCAAAACACAGCGCCAAGCATTGGATGGACTGGTGTAAAGCACAACACCATTGGACTTTGGGACAATGCGAATGTGTTTCGTGGATTGAAAGATCACGCTTCTGTATCTAGCAGTCTGATGGACGAGTATGAGTTTGTTGAATACCAAGAGAACGTTACCTGCCTGAATGCATTCTGCCAAATGTAAAGTTTGGTGAAGGAGGGATAATACTATGGGACTGTTTTTGTGAGGTTTGCCTGGGCCTCTTACTTCCAGTGAAGGTGAATGTTAATGCTTCCGCTAAACAAGACATTTCGAACAATTCTGCACTTCCAAATTTGTGGGAACAGTTTGGGGAAGGCCCTTTTCTGTTCCAGCATGACTGAGCCCCAGTGCGCAAAGTAAGGTGCATAAAGGTATGGTTAGATGAGTTTGGTGCGGAAGAACTTGACTGGCTCGCACAGAGCCCTGACATCGACCCCATCCAACACCTTTGGGATAAACTAGAAGAGAGATTGAAAGTCAGGAATTCGGTGTCTGACCTCACAAATGCTCTGCCCGAGTGGGTAAAAATTCCCAGAGACACACTCCAAAATCTTGTAGAAAGCCTTCACAGAAGAGTGGAAGCTAAGGGGAGAACAACTCCATATTAATGCCTATGGGTTTAGAATGGGATATTATAAAAGCTCCTGTAGGTGTGTAGGTGGTACAATACTTCTGTGAATGTGAGTGTGTTCTTTCCTGAGGTTCCACACACACACACACATACACACACACATTCACTGAGACACGAATGCTCGTACACTTAAATTCACACAAGGAATTACATGGCCAGAGTGGTCAGTGAGTTAACATGGCACCCTTTTTTAACGTGCTGTCAGTGAATGAGTTCCTTTCTGTCTGACTGGATGATATAATGGCTTTCCACACCCTGAATTACAGACACACCCTGCTGCTGCTATTACAACCAACTGAAGAAAAAAGAGAGAGAGGGAGGGAGAGACCGGGAGGGAGAGACCGGGAGGGAGGGAGATAGTGAGGTCAGAAGTGTCCATATTTGGTAATTCATGCCTGTGTTTTAATCCGGTATTTACTCATGTACCCACTTCTGCTTGTTTCTTTGTCTTTTTGAACACAAAATTCGTATTATATGAGAATTTGTCACCGTATGTTGCAAATGTGCTTGGAATTCAGATCTGTTTATTTAAATATTTTCTCTGGGTAAGAAGCCCAACTCTGTCACTTATTCCCCCTTGCTCTTCATCTCTACCCCTCTCCTCTCTTGGCATCTGGTCCTGCTCAAGTAACAGGTAACCTTTGACCTCTTAGCAGAATTTTCAGATATTTCTCATCTATCCCAGTGAGACAGTTAGAGTTGGTGTTATTGATTTTTCCAGGCAAACATGCTGAATCGTCAATGTTTTGCTCTCTGAACATGTGATGCCTAGCTGCTAAAACCTGTCGGAAAACACACAGGCACATTCCGATTATAATGACACAGAGGAAACATAAATCACACATTGCACTGAAAATGTGATTTTCCTGTGTTTGTCAGTGGATGCCAGACATGCCTTAGGCCCTACTGCAATATAAGGCAACTTCCGGTGGGGAGGTGGGGATGGGACTGGGGGTGGGGGGTAGATAAGCGTAATAGTTGGCTTTGTGTAGTGAATGTGTAGTTTGTGCACACCTATACTAAAATATTTCCATCCAGTATACATTATCCCTGGACCTCAGCACGCCATCATCTGTTTGTGTTCCTGTCTCTTATCATGCAATACTGTCACAGATGAACTCAAATACCTGTCCATCAAAAGGAACCTATTATGCTCATACCTTAACCTGATTCACAGTTAAAAACAATCCTTATTTATTTTATTTATAGCCAATCTGAAATAGGCTGTTTTAGCGCCTCTTATTTTAAGACAACTTTCTTCTTATTGGCTGCTGTGCATAAACAGAAGGTTTGAATAGGTAGGTGGGGCTTCTGTGCTCATAGGCAGAGCTGTGTGCCTCAGATGATCATATTAATGATATCCGCTTTTATTGACATCATACAGAGACAAGAGTTGAAATAACTGTGTGAAACTGAGCATTCAGAGCAGTTTGAAGCCTCAACTTTTGACTCATTGACATTATTTGTACTCATTATTTAAAACTTGGCCATGTTAATTATAAGCACTTTCAAGTGCTGCAGTATATATGACAGACAAAAGCATAATGGGTTTCCTTTAACACCACCAGTCATGGTCCAAATTCAAATGAGCAAAAGTGAAAACTTGAACCTTTTAAGCCTACAGTGCAGGGATCCAGCAGCATTGTTACGGGAGCATTGTGCTGGCATAGTTTGAGTAACTTAGCCCATGGAAGTCACTGCAAATCTTTAAAAAGTTGATTTCCTTCATCCTACAATGGACCATGTAACTCATTGGCTATGTTAATGGGTACACCTTTTCAACTGCTTGTTAACACAAATATCTAATCAGTCAGTCACAATCACATGGGAGCACTTCAGTGCATTTAGGCACGTAGACATGGTCAAGACTACCTGCTGAAGTTCAAACCGAGCATCAGAATAGGGAAGAAAGGTGATTTAAGTGACTTTGAATGTGACATGGTTTCTCTAGGGTTTGCAGAGAATGGTATGAAAAAGAGAAAATATCCAGTGAGCGACAGTTCTTCGGGTGAAAATGCCTTGCTGATGCCAAAGGTTGGAAAAGAATGGCCAGATGGCTTTGATCGAAGTCGAAATAGCAGTCGATACAGCCAAGATATTCAGGAGAGCACCTCTGAACGCACAACCTTGAAACACATGGGCTACAGCAGCAGAAGACTACAGTGGGTACCACTCCTGTCAGCTACGAACGGGAAACTGAAATTACAATTCACACTGGCTCACCAAAATTGGACAACAGAAAATTTGAAAAATGTTGCTTGATCTGATGAGTCTCCATTTCTGCGGCAGCATTTGGATGGTAGAGTCAGAATTTGGCATAAACAACATGAAAAGCATGAATTCAGCCTGCCTTGTATCAGTGATTCAGGCTGGTGGTGGTGGTGCAGCCTAATGGTGAAAAAGATATTTTCTTGGTACACTTTGCAATCCTTTAGTACTAATTAAACATTGTATAAACACTGCAGTCCACCTGAGTGTTGTTGCTGACTGTGTCCATCCCTTTATAATCACAGTGCAGCCCTTCCAGCAGGATAACGCAGCATGTCACAAAGTTCAGATCATCTCAAACTGGTTTCTTGAACATGACTATGAGTTCACTGTATTCAGATGGCCTCCACAGTCACCAAATCCCAGTTCAATAGAACACCTTTGGGATGTGGTGGAACTGGAGATTTGCATCATGGATTTGGATGTGACAAGTCTGCTGTTGCTGCACATTTGTCAGCTCCATGTATCATGTCAATGTGGAGCAAAATCTCTGAGCAATGTTTCCTGCAGCTTGTTGAATTTATGCCACAGAGAATTAAGGCAGTTCTGAAGGCAAAAGGGAAAACCCAGTACTAGCAAGGTGCACCTAATAAAGTAGCTGTCTACTTTAACAATTTAATTATTGCATTTAGCTGTTTTGACCTCTCTGTTACATGTAGTGGAAATACAGTACTGCACAGGTGGATATTTATTTTAAATTCAGCTCCGAGCTCTGTTCATTTCTTGCAGTTTTTAAAAGTCATTGAGCTACTTCACAATGGTTTCACACCTCCCAGTGTGCAGTGATCAGAATTTGGAGGTTTTAATCAAAGCTTGACACTGAGAAAGTGAAAATATTTTTTCCATTGCTAACATCTCCCCGCTGCTTGTGGCATGTGCGTTGGCCCTGTGCCTTCAGCTCCACTCAGCAAACTGGGCTCACGGCACCCAATCTGAATCCCAGAGGACTGTTTGAAGTAAACAGGTTCGTATTGTACTTTCCATTCTCTGGTGTAGACTTTGGCAGTGGCACCACAAGCGCTTTCATCTCCACATCTATCATTTCACTCATTTTCTCGCACCATCCCACCACCCTTTCCTACCGCACTCCTCCTTCCATTCCTCATTCTCCACATTCATCTAAACAACTGTTTTTATTTCTTTTGCACTCCACCTCCTATCTCTCTCCGTATCCCATTTCTTTCCACAAGGTAAAGTGAGGCTGTTTTTTTGATAGGCAGGTGAAAATAAATGTCAGGAACGATGTGAAGGCTCAACTGGTGCTTGCCGCCCTCACATTAATGAGATCATCACCTGCGGCGGTTCCCAAGCACTTTCAACATGTCTGGTCATAAATCCAGACTCACCTGTTTGAGTGAAAAGCACAAGTCACATAACTGTTCACCACATTGCCGCATTATCTCTCGCCTTGTTTCTTCTTGAGATCTAATCTCAAATCTAACATGAGCAGGGCTGCATTTCATGAAACCCAAAGCAAAACAACAGGAGGGCTGTTTGAACTTACTGACAGGTCCAGGTTAAGTTTTAAAAATGAAATTGCAACATTTAAACAATATAGATGTTTAAGTTTTCTTAATCAGAAGCTGGAGTGCTTTAAAATCAAATAAGTTAAATGCATCTCAGTACAAATAATCAGTCCTCATTACTCCTCTTAGACATCAGGCTAAGATAAATGATTTATTTAAAAAATCCTTTGATGGAAGCAAAAGGCAGTAGGCTGGAAGGATTTACACTATATGAACAAAAGTACTGGACTTGCTTCACATCACACTCAAAGGAGCTTCTATAACATCCCATTCTAAATCCACAGGCATTAATATGGAGTTGCCCATTCATCCAGAAGAGCATTTCTGAGGTCAGATACTGCTGAATGAGAGGACCTGGCTCATAATCTCTGTTCTCGTTCATCCCAAAAGTGTTGCATGGGGTTGAAATCAGGATTCTGTGCCGGCCAGTCTAGTTCTTCCACACCAAATTCATCCAACCATGCACTTATGGAGTTTGCATTGCGTGCTGGGGCTCAGTCATGCTGGGACAGGAAAGGGCCTTCCCCAAACTGTTTCGACAAAGTTGGAAGCAGAGAATTGTCTAAAATGTCTTGGTAAGCTGAAGCACTAAGATTTCCCTTCACTGGAAGTAAAGGGCCAAGGGAAACCTCAGAAAAACCACCCCATAGAATTATCCCTCCTTCACTGAACTTTACATTTGGCAGAATACAGTCACACCACTCCCTCTGATGCTTGACATTGTGCTCGGTGATGTAAGGCTCACATGTAGTTGGTTGGCCATAGAAACCAATGCCATGAAGCTCCCCGTGCACACTTTTTGTTCTGATGTTAATGTCAGAGAAGGTTTGGATCTCTGCAGTTATTGAGTCAGCAGAGCCCTGGCAACTTTTACAAACTATGTGCCTCAGCACTGAACAACCCTGCTCTGTAAATTTATGTGGCCTGCTTTGTAGATGAGTTGCTTTGGTTCCTAAATGCTTCCACTTTGCAATAATACCACTTAGAGCTAATGGTGGATATCTGGCAGGGAAGAAATTTCAACAACTGACTTGTTGCAATGATCGCATCCTATTACAGTACCACAAAGGAATTCAGTGAGCTCTTTATATTGAGCTGTTCTCTCACAAATGTTTGCAAAGGCAGACTGCATGGTGCTTGATTTCATGCATCTGTGGCAATGGGACTGAATGAAATGCCTGATTTCAGTGATTGAGAGCTGTGGCCCAGTAATTCTTCCTATATCTATAAACAGCAGAGGTGGGAACTAACAAAATACAAATATTTTATTGAGTTTTCAGGTATCTGTACTTGAGTATCTATTTTCTTGGCAACTTTTTTTTTTACTTTGATCCCTACATTTTAACACAAATCTCTACCTTCTACTCCTTACATTTTCAAAACAGGCTCATTACTTTACGTTTAACCCATGTGAGGGCATCTACTACCTTTCAAACTTATATTTATATATACAGGGCTGAGCATCTGTAACAAAATACAGTTCCCTCCTGGGATTAGTACAGTATTCTGATTCTGATTCAGATTCAAAACATCAGACCTTTCTGAACTTAAATGGAGATAACACATAAAAAACAGTCCTATTGGTGTAGCCATCTCCGGTGCTTATCTTGTGTGACTGACGTGAAAGACAACAATGAAAGAGGCAAAAAGAAACACATAGTTTTTCAATTATGGCCATTTTCCTGTTTAAGCGTGGAAGCTGTCAGCAACAGATGTTTTTTTTATGTGCTTTGTTTTTGAAATAAAGTTCCTATTCCTTTGTATTAATATTCTTTTTATATTATACTAATAAAACATGAGGTTACTAATCAGTAGAAATGTCCTTCAATAGTGCAATCCAGTACAATTCCCTATTTTATATCTTATATTTTGTATTAATATTTTCTATTCTGTATATACTATGTTCTTGTATATATTGAAATTTTCTTTTAGATACATCTTTAAATTTTTGTGCCTGCTGCTATCACAGAGAGCTGCTAAACAGATTTTCATTGTACTCTGTGACGACAATAAATCTGTTCTATTCTTTAAAATTCTACTTCATGCTTCCATAGTTTGAGTACATTTCAGAGCCTGTACTTTTTCACTTTTACTGGAGTAAAGATGTTGAATCTGTGCTTCATCTTCTACCAGATCTGTACTTGAGTAAGGAATGTGTGTACTTTTGCCACCTCTGTTTAACAGTGACAAATTCAGGGCCCTCAGTGTCCATGCTGCAAAAAAAAAAGAAAAAAAGGCCAGACACTCAGCTCCACTGGGCTTCCTGACCTCCTTTTGGAGTGGAGACAACTTGTTTACAGATAGGAGTGCTTCACTATTAATACATCTTATTTATTTAAGCAGACAGGGGTGAGTGTAGAGTTTCAACAAACCACTGCCAGATTTTTTGTTCCACCTTAAAACACACACACGAGTAATATGAGTAAATAATAGCTCAGACAGGTCTGCGTGTGTGGGATTCAGAAACGGAATCAAACATCTGAAGGCAGCCTTGCTCCTTGTTTTCAGAGCGGACAGGTTAGAATAGACCAGGGAGTCCCTGGGTGAGAGTGACTGGTACTTATATGGTCATAAAAATCCTTAGCATGCACATACCTCTCTCATTAAACACTGCCTTATCGGTAACCTCTAGCCTCTCCTCCCTCCTCTCAACGCTTTCAAGTTCATTTTTTCCCCTGCTTTCTGCCCTGTCACCCCTCCGGTCTGTGCACGCCTCTGGAGGAAGCCGATTGGTCCAAAGTGAGGGGATTATCAAAGAGCGGCCGCTATTGGCCAGAGGGGCGGATACATGAAGGTCGGGGACCCGCCTCATCCTGGACCGCACCCCGGCTCCGGCGGGCAATGCGCTGACTGAAATTACGCGAACCAGTGAGCAGCCAGTGGAAGAGGGAGGGAGGAAAAAAAAAAAAAAAAAAAGAAGACAGAAAGAGTGAGTGAGTGACTGAAGTGGAGGAAGCGAGCGCTGTAGTTTAGCCTGAACTCTTCGAAGCTGCAGCCGACTCGGAAAGAAGTTTGTCCCACGGCGACGCTGACTGAACCGCACGGTTGTTGTTAGCCACCCCCTGAAAGGCGTCCTGCACCCCCCGAGAAGCAGGTAATTAAGTTTATTTCCGACACTTTTTGCCTGCCGGGCTTTTTCCTCCCCACTCGTACTCCTTTTTTTTTCTCACATTCATTCAGTCTGCTCGTCGCCGCAGCAAGTGCAGTGAACCAGGAAGCTAGTTCGCCGCTGCAAACTTCAGCAGACCGCGGAGGGCGACCTCCGGCACAGATTTAACCCGGGCTTTCTTGAACTCTGCGGCGCTTAAACGCGTTTTAAACGGCGCGGAGGCCACTTTACACGCGGGTAAGCGTGCGGGTCGTCAAATAGAGCCTCGGCATTGTGGCAGCTGAGAGCCGTAACGGCAGAGGCAGGAAGTGATTCGCTTGAATGGGTCGAAGGAGGGGTA
>VUQH01005880.1:0-10689 GCA_015106775.1 Etroplus canarensis | reverse complement strand
TGCACGGAGTTTTTTCATCTCTGTTCCAAACTCTGCACGGAGTGTCTTCATCTCTGTTCCAAAGTCTGCAAGGTGTGACTTAATCTCTTCCTGGACTGATCCAGAGTCAGCCCGGAGTGATTTAATCTCTTCCTGGACTGATCCAGAGTCACCCCGGAGTGACTTACTCTCTTCCTGGACTGATCCAGAGTCACCCCGGAGTGACTTAATCTCTTCTTGGACTGCCTCCAACCCTGCTCCAAATTTTGTCAGGATCGACTTCACCACATTCAGAGCGTCCGCTTCACCAGCCCCGCTGTCGGCGCCAGCCTCTTTGCTAACGTTAGCCGTTACACCTCTCGAAGTTGTTTCACTGGCACCTCTGAGTTTCCGAGTAGCCATGTCGCTCTGTTTGGCTGCAGGGGGTTTTAGTCTACTAACACGGGGGTTTATCTTTAAGAGTTAGTGCCACTTGTTCGGGAGTTTTAATTAAATTGTGCACGGTCGTACAGAGCTCCCACACTACGCTGCCACCTTGGTCGCGATCACCATGGCCTAGCAATTGCTTTTAGTGCTGCACAGTTGGATCCTGGGGTTAATTTGCTGGGATATCCGCTCCTGGGAAGATTGTGGCATTGTGCTAACACACACCTAAATGCTCCAGACGAGCCAACTGCCAAACCCTCTGCTTTGCTAGAGGTAGTCGCACTGGCAGACGATCAATTAATGAAGATTATTTGATTACGAGTACATTGCCCATACTTGTCCTCCTAATTCCTATGAAAGCAGTAAGGGTGTACTTAGTTTTCACGGGATTGCATATAGTCTTGTGAAAACTCTTTCACAGTAGTGTAGGTACCTCTATTTGCCTTCAAAAAGGTGCACATACTTCCACTGAGGTCCTATTAATTAACCCTAGAGGTACATTGATGTAGACTGTTGCCTGTAAGGACTTTTATTTTATCCCTACTTCTCAAAGTATATGTTGATCCTATCGTTACTTAGATGCACATTAAAGGTACTTTCTGCTGATCCCTGTGTTTTAAAAGTAGTTTAAAATCCTCAAACTACAAGGTGAAATTTGAAGAAACTGCTATGACTTTACATCCAGAACATTTATGTATTGTGCTGAAGAGAGATCAACTGAATAGAAATTAGAGCTGAGCATGCTGTACTTTCATGTAAATGTTGTACTTTGTAAATGGCCTTAATCAGCGAGCTGATCACTCATCCATCATTAATTGTTGAGATCATCTACACAACCCCAGAACAGGTTAGCTGCCTAAAAGCTGGAAAATTGATTGATAATAAAATTAATCATTACTTGTTGTGTTCATTGACCAGTTTGAGTATCAATGTGAACCACTGATCAGCTCAGCTAAAAAGGTGGAAGAGAAAATACTTAGTATTAAATCAGATAATGTGAGATTTTTTCATGCAGCAGAAACTTTGTTTTTTGTTTTTTTTTTTCAAATTTCTTTTCCTTAAACTTATTCTGGGACCCCTGAATCAAGTCTTGACCCTCAGTGTGAGTACCACAGGTTTAAAACACTACCACATAAGCATATTAAAGGGTAATTTCTTGTATTGTATGCATTTTATGTTACGTTCCTTTTTTCCTAACTAATTCTCATACAGCTGCACACACAGAATCACACACCCTTCATCAACCTCTGCCCTCCAGTCTGAGCCTTGTGAGCTTCTCCTCCCTTCCTTACACCCACGCTCACACAAGGCCTTCTTTATCAGGGCAGGAGGAGGGGAGCTCCAGATATGGAAAAAGAAAAAAGCTCCCATGCTCACACCAAAAACCATCAACAGCCACATGTATGTGTGTGTTTGCATGATATGTACCACCATCTAGCTCCACTGATCCGTGGTGCTGCAACTCAGGTGTGTTGTCCATAAATGGCCCTTTTTCCATGGAAAAACTGAAGGGAGCAAACAAGACAATGATGCCCCTGACGGATAAGTCCTTTCTGGGTGAGGTTCCAGTGCTATAGCCCCTTTAGGCAAGCGGAGACCCCTGGGTCACTGACACAGTTGGATCAAATTCAATACAAGAGGGAGAATGTAACAGAAAGGAAAGGAAAAGAAAAGAAACAGAAGATAAATGAAAAAGGAAGAAGTGAGGGGTAAAGAAAAAAGGCAGAAATACCTTTTTGAATACCTTTTTGGGTTACGTCTAAGTCATTCAAAATCTGGACACTGACTAATCTCTGCCATCCTGAATTCAGACTGGAAACCACAGAAACATCCTGTGAGCTTGCTCACATGATGAGCCACAGCATGTGAGCAAACACCCTCTTGCTTATGAATGTAAGTCATCTTTCAGGTTAATGCTGTTTGTTTTAGGCAGAGGAGAAATTATTCTTGGTGTTTTTACACGCCCTCGAGCCGTTTGCCTCTCAAGCCGCACAGTTTGGACAAACTCTCGTTCACTGAGAGGAAACCAAGGACCCTCAAACAGGAAGCAAATCAAACACACACAGTCTGTTTCATCAACAAAAACGCTCATCTTCGCGTTCTCCTATGTTTTTTTTTTTTTGCTCTATCCTGATCTTAACGTATGCACTCTTGTTTAGAAGGCATATCTGAGCCCCCAAGTGGTGTGATTTTGCACAGATAAGCAGCCAGAAGAAGAAGACCAATTACTGTTCTTGGCCGATCAGTTTAAAATTAGCCTGTCAATCAATGAACCTCTCCTTACTGATTTAAATTCATTTACCTGGGCTCTGTATTAAAGGCAAGTAAACGCAACAAGGACATTGTCTCCTTATCTGGCTTCACTTACCCTAACATTGGCAATCAAGCTAAAGGGTCACATGAAGTTAGTTATTAATTTGATGAGTCAACCCAGGGTTTATCAATCCAGGTACGAGCGCTTTCGCATAAAAGGGGTAGTGTTGGCAGCATCTGACTAATCACAAACATGAACAAGTCTACTGGCAACAGATTTTACAGAGGAAGATAAAACTAGACTAATATGATGAGGTTAAGCACATAATACAGGCTGAAATCAAACCATTAGCTGCAGTAAAAGCAGTGGTATGAGTCTGTTTAATATGAAAATTATAGTATTAAAAAAGCTCTGTATGAATGTGCACACACTTTAAGCTCTTTGGTCAGGAAAACCATAACTGTATTATTAAAGTTTAAAGCCAGAAAGGAAGCGGGCAAAATTGTCAACCATGTAAGTTAAGACTTTTTGGTCTCAAAACTCTATCCTTAAGATACGTGATAATCTGATGGGTTATAATTGTTATTTCATTAAATTAATTTTTATGTGAGTGTAAGACAGTTGTTTTTCATCTGCAACCCAGTGAAGAATGAATATAAAAACATAAGTCAAATGGAGGTTTAGCCGATTACTGCAGATTTGATGTCCACAAGTACCAATAGGTGCCCTGTTTTAGGATCATATAGTAACGCTTAGAGAAAACTAAAATTTTTTAACAGTTGCAGACAACAGAAAAAAGATGCTTTTACTATCCATGCACTGAGGTCTGAGGGATCTTCAAAGAATGGACACACTGTTTTCCAGAGAGCTGATTGGTCACTAGGGAGTGATTTCATACCTGTTGATCTCTTAACTCAAACGTAACCTGCTCCAGACTAGGTTAGCGCTGCAGAATAAGCTACTATGATGATGTAACCCTGTCATAAGTGAACCACCAAAACCTGAGGTTACCTTGATAATCCCAAAATCCTGCTTCATAATATAGTGCCCTAATGTATGTGTCCTTCCATTTTCTGCCACACTAGCTTTTCTTTGTCATCCGACTTCAGTCTGTGGGTGCCCCTGTGCGTAGGAGAGGGGAGGAGCCAGCAACAAAGGTTTATAAATGGGCATTAACACTCTGGAATCAACGGACGTGCTGGTGCATCCAAGTCACATGACCGCAAATCACACGGCATAGCTGTAAGACAGAGCTTCACTGAGTCTCCATTTCAAATTGTGCTGACACTGCGGATTTCAAACTCTAAACAGTGAGTTAATTATTAGGCAACTGTTGGTGTGCAAAACTATTACGCAACTCAAAGCAAACAAAAACATTCCCAACTCTCTTGTTTATTGTCATCGGTTAAAGTAAGAATAATAAACAACTTAAACTTTAGAAATAAACAGTTCTGATATTTCAAAATATAAATCAGTGACCAATATAGCCACCGTTCTTTTCTTTAACACGCAAAAGTCTTCCATCTATGGAGTCTGTCAGTTTCTTAATCTTACAACAAACCACTCCCTCCCAGACACTGGTCAGAGAGTTCAGCGTTTCCTTCGCTGTACATCTCACATTTAGGAAGGGCCCACAAGTTCTCAGTAGTGTTTAGGTCCGGTGTGGAAGGGGGCCATGTCATTATTCTTTCATCTTTAAGGCCTTTACTTTGATGCATGAGATGGAGCATTGTCTTGCATAAAAATCGCGGTCTTCTTGAAAGATGCAGACTTTTTCCTGTACCACTGCATGAATAGAATGTCTTCTAGAAACTGGCAGTAGGTTTGAGAGTTGAGTTTGAGTCCATCTTCAACCCGAAAAGGTCCAACAAGCTCATCAGTTTCCCTCTGGGATTAATAAAGTATTCTGAGCCTGATCTTTAATAATTCCAGCCCATGCCAGTACCCCACCTCCACCTTGCTGTTGTCTGAGTTGGAGTTCTATGCACATTGCTGATGCAGCCACAGGCCCATCCATCTGGTCCATTAAGAGTCACTCTCATCTCATCAGTCCACAAAACCTTTGAGAAATCTGTCCTCATATTTCTTAGCCCGGTCTTGGTGTTTCAACTTCTCTGCTTTTTCAGTGGTGGTCGGGTTTCAGCCTTTCTTACCTTGGCTATGTCTCATGTCTATGTCTTTGTCAGGCAGGTTGTAGTTCTGGAATATACAAGCACTGGAGGGTAATGGGTTCCTGACAGCTTCACGTTTGATTCTTCTCAAATCTTTAGCAGTTAATCTTTGTATTTTTCTCTCTCTGACAGTTCTGTGGTCATGTCCTAATATTTTGACAATTTCAAGAATGCTGCATCTCTTTGTAAGGTATTTTACAGTTGTGACTTTTCAGAGTCTGTTAGATCTCTTTTCTGGCCTATTTTGCCTGAGGAAAAGAAGCTGCCTAATTGTTGTGCACACCTAATATAGGGTGTTGATATTCTAAGGCCACACCCTCCCTCATTACACAAAGGCACATTACCTCACTTAAATCCAGTAGGCATTCAAGATTATATAGCTTGGAGTTGGAATGTACTGTATGTATATGCCGGATGCCTCATCATGGTATTAACTTATCGGTTCTTTAGCTGGATAAGCTACAATTTAAAAACAAACAAAAAAAAAAAAGACGCACTCACACACACCAGGGATAATCACCATTGTGGTATGAGGGTGTTCAAGTTTGGCATAAAGGAGGGGAGAGGGATCAAGATAACAACTGAAAATGAGATCAGATATAAAACTTTAATGATCCCAATATAATTTTTATCCCAAATGAGCTCAAGATATACCACACTGCCCACCAAATGACCACGACTGTAGTGAAATACTTTCACTGTGGAGTCTAGCTGTTGTGAGGAAGAGCAGTTTCAGATCAGCATGTAGTGGAAACCAAAACAGTCAACTTTCTGTCCTGCCAGGAGATACATCTACTTGACATTTATCAAAACCAGTTGAAGCATTCCCCCACTTACGACCGAACATACACAACATGTGATCCGACTTGGTGGCTTCGCCTGTTTGTTTTTAATGCAGAATATTTTCAGCAATTATTTAAAATGTGCTGCGGCCGCTTTCTGGTGGGTCTCCCCACTGGTATATTTTTATTAGCTGCACTCCCAGGATGAGACTAAATATTTTACATTCAAATTAAAAAGCCCCCCCACCTCTTCATGTTTGAAGAAGTGCCAAAAAAATGTGGCGATCCGGCTGGATGGAAAACACACAGTTGCCAACTCAGGCGCCGCGATGGCTAAAACGTATGTGAAAAATCCAAAAAGCAAAACCCATGCAGTGTTATCATGAAAACCCATGACTCTCTGGAAGCTTTAACCTTTGCGTAAATTCACTTTTTATAAGGGCAAATAGAGGAAGAGCACATAAATAAAGGGGAAAACTGTATTCTTGTATGTTTTATGACGCTATAAACAGTTTTCACCCATAAAAGGCTACACTAAAGAGCTGCTATAGGTTTTAAAAGTTAAATCTGGAGTAAGTTTTCGCACAAATAACTCAACTTTCTCCTTAAGAAAATACACCTGAACCAAGAGGATAACAGAGTAGGACTAAGAACCAACACTGTTAGCTAAACAGGATGAAAAGAAGAAGAAATGTGCCGCCCATGATGTTTGACTGACAGCTGATTTCTGGAAATTCCCCCAACAGATTTACACCAAAGATGTTCTTACCACCTTAAACTCTAGTAATGCCATTATAATCCCACCTAATCTGAAAAAGCAACCCCCTCATTACAGTCTCCGAGCCATGGGCTACATCAAAGCTTCACAGCCCACAATGCTTTGCAAGGAAGCCCAGCAGCGCCACAATAACCCCCGACCCAGCCTGTCAAACCTTAACCCTCAGTCATCAACTAGAGCTATGCATCATCATAAAACACACAGGGCCTCCAACTCCCATAATCCACCACAGGTTTGACAATCAAACTGTGACGTTTAACCATGGTCACAAACTAATGTGATGGTCTGACATACAAAGAAAAAACACACTCTGTGGCTGTGTAATCTTTAGGCAGCTTTTCTCTCACATTCTTACACACACACACACACACACACACACAGGCAGACCTGTGTACATGCACACACAAAGGGGGGGGGAGAGAGTCCATTTTGGGGATGGATTTGTGCTCTTCAGGTTGATATGGGGATGACACAGATAAACAAATGAAAACAGTCCAGCTGAGAGGTTTCATAAGAACACCCTCAGAGTGCATGATAACACACACAAAGCACAAAGTGTCCCTCCTCTGGTTACTTAACTCTTCTTGTGACATTTAGAAGATTTAATGATGCACACATCAGAGTATTTTTAACCTGAATGGAGCCACAAATTACACAGTAGCAGATTAAAGGAACCGGTTTTTAAGACTACTTAATGAAAAACGAATACAAGCATCACACACCCTGTCACTTCTGTACAATACCTTTTTTTAAAAAAAAAAAACGTATCATTGCCTTTTATATTATGTCTTCCCCTTCCCCTGAGTATTTTTTTTAGCTGCTGCCTTTCATTTATATTCTATATATGGAATTGGCGCTTTCCTGCTTAAATATCCCACATAATTATATCTGTAAAACTGATATTGATGCTTGACTTTTCTTCTGACATGTCACTGGTTTAAACTAAAAAAACCAAAGAAAACTGTATTGCGCTCATAAAAATGTAAACCATAAAGTAAAGCATGCAATAGCGGCTCAATATTGACTTAGTTAAATAATTGGTGGTGGTTATTTATTAGCCTTATTTCATGCCATATAAACTGACTGGCCACTTCATTTGGCACATACGTTCATCCATCTGATCAGCCAATTACATGTCAGTAACGCAATACATTTAGACATGGCCTGCAGAAGCTCAAACTGAGCATCAAATGGGGAAGAAATGTTATTTAAGTGGCATGGTTGTTGCTGGCAGAGTATTACACAAACTGCTGATCTACTTGGATTGTTCTGCACAACCATAGGTAGGATTTATAGGCAATGGTTAGAAAAAGAGAATATATCCACTGAGCGGCAGTTCTCTAGGCCAAAGTGCCTATTTGATGCCAGAGGTCAGAGGAGATTGGCCAGACTTTGAGCTAAAAGGAAGGCAACAGTAACTCAAATACCCATTCATTACAACCAAGGTATAAAGGACAATATCACTGAATGCACAACATTTTAAACCTTGAAGCAGATGGGCTACAGCAGCAGGTGCCACTCCTGCCAGGAAACGGAGGCTACAATTTACACAGGATTATAAAAAACTGGACAACATGATATTGGAAAAATGTTGCCTGGACTAATGAGTCTTGATTTCTGCTGTTATATTCAGATGGTAGGGTCAGAACTGGTGTAAACAACAAGAAAGTATCCATCCTGCTTTGAATCAATAATAAAGGCAGATGGTGGTGGTGTAATAGTGTGGGGGATGTCTTCTTGGAATACTTTGGGCCCCCTGGTACAAACTAAACATAATTTAAACACCACAGCATACCTGAGTATTGTTGCTGACCATTTCTATCTGTTTATGACCAGAGAGTACCCATCTTCTGACGGCTGCTTCCAGGAGGATAATGCACCATGTCACATAGCTCAAATCATCTCAAACTGGTTTCTTGAACATGACAGTGAGTTTGCTGTACTCAAATGGCCTCCACAGAAACCAGATCTCAATCCAATAGAGCACCTTTGAGATGTGATGAAAAAGGAGGTTCTCATGGATGTGCAGCTGACAAATCTGCCACAACTGCGTGCAGATCACATCAGTATGGACCAAAACCTCTGAGGAATATTTCCAACATCTTGTTGAATCTATTTCCATGAAGAATTCAGGCAGTTCTGAAGGCATAAGTGGGGGGTCCACTCTGGTACTACCAAGGTGTATGTAATGAAGTGGCTGGTAAATGCATATACAGTTACAAGATCTTGCCCCAACTAAATGCACATGGATCTGTTCCTAGCTCCTCCTTAAATGCCAGAGTCAGAGAAAACCCTACCCATACCCACTAGTCGGTGCTGCACCCATGGCAGACGGCAGCACCTCCCCCTCTCTCTCTCTCTCTCTCTCTCTGAAAAGAATTCAGCGAATAAGGAGAAGAGTAAGACAAATGAGAGCATTTTCTGCAGTACTATGATATATAAAATTAACGACTGTGTGTTGGCTAAAGAAAGGGGCATACTTCAACATTCTGCACAGGCTGGTGCTCACACTGCTAACATGTGCAATGTCACACACTGTGCAGAGTGCCACACATTTCAGAGATGTTTGACATACTACTCAGTCATTAAAGAATAAGGCAGCATTAAAGTAGTTCAAATAGCTCTTAAATGAACATACACAGTATCTGTACGAATAGTTTCTACAGTTGATTACTGTGCCATGATCAGTTTTGACTGTTTCCAGACTTTCAAACTGCTCAGCTGGTCTGATTTTTCTCTCCGCTTCAAACGACTTGTGAATTAGTCAACTGGCGCACCCCTGGTATCCATACAGGTAAGAATCTTTATCTCTACATACCCACTCTGTATGTTATTTTATATGCTTATTCAGTTTTGAGGATTATAGTGTCCACACACACACACACACACACACACACACAGAGTATGTTTCTGGTGGTGTATGGAAACTATTAGTTCCGGTGGCCAGCACTGACAAAGGCAAAGTTTAAAGGGCTCAGTGGCCTGGTGGGACCAGAGGCCAACTGGTTTGATCCATCAGTGTCATAATAAAATAACGGACTCTATGTGCCCCTTTGTCTCTCTCTCTCTCACACACACACACTTAAATATGAGTGAAACATTAACATCTTAATGTGCACTAAATGACCCTGGCCCTCTCCCCTAAGACCTGCGTCTCCCTTCCTCATTTCCTTGCTCTCTCCAGCCGTTTCAGGACTGGATGTGCTTTGTGCGTTTATGAGCACGACAGAGAGAGGGTGCATTGTGCACATTTTTACTTCTGTCACATCAAAGTTGTTTCTCTCCTGGCTTCTAGCCAAGTATTTCTTATGAAAGTCATAACATCTCGCACAGAAAAAGCTGAGCCCAAATTTCACTAACAATTAGATCAAAATCACCAAAGACTTGGTTTGATCACAGATGAAAAAAATATATATATGCATATTAGTGCCAGCTTTTTAAGGTGGAAAAATTGTGCTTTCTGTTTGCCTTTATCTGGAGATGAAAATGATCATAAGTTGACAATAATGTGCACAGCAAAACTGTCATCAGTGGATTAAAACAGACCTCAAATGGAAACAACAGTCTCCACTAGTTCATTTAACAGTCGCAGACAGATTTAAAACATTGCCAATTAACACTTGCTACTTAAAAACCACCAGTGGAAAACTACTCAGAAGAATCTTTTCATGGAGTGCCAGGACTTGTTTAAAAGACCATGAACACCTACATTTTCATGTTTCTCTAAGAGTACTGAAAAATGGGATCTACTAAAACCCGTGACAACGTGACGGCAGTGATCCACATTGCCGTGACAATTATACTATTACACGTGACAATATTTATAACGAGATGGCAATATATCAACATGACAGCAATATATATTATATTTTTATGGCAAAAGAAATGAAGAACTAAATCTGACGCCAGTCCTGACTTTTTGCACCTTCAGCTTTGAAACAAAAAACGTCTCCTCCTTTTGGCCTAAAAGATATTTCAGAAATTTGCTTCTCAGTCCGTAAAATTTCTAAAACTTTATTCACTGACAAAGACATGTTACATATACATAGACACTATAATAAACAGCACTTTTACACCGCGGCTGTTACAACAGACCGTAACGACGGGGCGACGGACACTAATACAATCAAAGATGTGACGACCACTTTTATTTCAAGTAGTAGTAGTAGAAGTAAAGTTTATTGGCGATTGGCAAACAGCGAGGTGCATTACCGCCACCATGAAAACTTTTTTTTTTCAACATGTATGATGACAAAGGTAAAAATTTTACACATACAAAGACATACGTAACGTGGCTAT
>VUQH01005877.1:2992-13372 GCA_015106775.1 Etroplus canarensis | reverse complement strand
AAAACGCTGCCTGGTCTGATGAGTCTCCATTCCTGCCGCCACATTCAGATGGTAGGCTCAGAGTTTGGTGTGAACACCATGAAAACATGGATCCATCCAAAGGGTCAGGGCTCCTGCTGGTGGTGTGATGGTGTGGGGGATATTTTCTTAGTACCAACTGAGCATGGTTTAAAGCCCACAGCCTGCCTGAGTATTACTGCTGACCATGTCCATCCCTTTATGACCACGGTGGACCGTCTTCTGATGGCTGCTTCCAGCAGGATAACACACCATGTCACAAAGCTCACATCATCTCAAACATGACAATGAGTTCACCGTCCTCAGATGTCCTCCACAGTCAGCAGATCTCAGTCCAACAGAGACCTTTGAGATGTGGTGGAACAGGAGATTCTCATTATGGATGTTCAGCTGACAAATCTGCAGCAGTTGTGTGACGCTGTTTTGTTAATATGCAGGAAAATCTCTGAGCAATGTTTAAAGGACGTCGTTAATCTATCCCAGCCAGAATTAAAAAGTATTAAGTACACCTTGATAATAAAGTGGCTGAAAGTGTGATTTACAGTTTAAGGGTTTCCCCTTGAATAGGACACGTTCTTCAGCTGATAAAAGCACAGTGTTTGTTAGGTTAATGAATAATCATGTTAAATAACACAACAGATTACAGTACTGACCAAAATAATAGTGATGATGATTTCTGCTGTACAAAAAGACAGACATTTAAAGTAAATATGAAAGGCAATTATGTGTGATCCACTAATTAATATTAAAGGAAACAGCAGTGTATTCAGCGTAGCCAGTGACATTGATATAGGTGTGTGCAGACAGATCTGTCATCATTAACAGGCCGAGGCCCCGGCCGAACTTCTCTGTGCATGATCTCTTCTCTGCGGTTCAGATTTTACAAACTTCTTGCATGTATTTTCATCTCCTCATTAAACTGATAACTGAGCTCTAGGTGCTGTAATCATGAAGTAAACGAGCCCGTTTCCAACAGAAGAAAATTTAAATTTCAGTTGCACCAAATGTCCTGGTGTTGGTGTTTCTTGTCTGTCCTGAGCTGTTTAAATGAGAAAAACAGCCCTCAAAGATTAAATCTTCAGTCAGTGTGTCAAACTAAGACCAGACGCTCAAACAAACACATAACACAACCAGTGTGAGTCTAGCCGGTATCTCAGTCACATGCCAGACATTGCTCTTCTGGCATTCCTGCCACCTCTATCAAAATAAAATCACTTTTTAAAAAAAATAAACAACAAAGTTTTGTTTTAAGAGCATAAGATAACCTTGACAGCAGTTTGAATTCAGTCCAAATCCAAACAAGAGGATTTTTACAGTACAATAGCACCTCTGCTTCCATTCAGCCTGTAAAAAGTAAATGAAAAGCAGCTAGACAGCCAGCCATCCAGTCAGATGACGTCCCCGATGATTTACCCTGGCTCTGAGCTGTTTACACTCTCAAACACACCAAGCAGCTATTTAAAGGAAGCCCGACAGTCAGAGAGAGGGAGGGAGGGAGGGGAAACAGGAAGCTACAAACACTGACTTCATCCTGACTGCACGTTTACGCTCTCCTTGTATATATACACACAAGTTATTCCTCCACACACTCATCAACACACTCAAAACACTGCTGCAATCACAAGCAAAACCTTCAGCCAATCAGAATCCTTTATCAAAGCACCTGGTCAGTGAGCTTAACGGTGGAGAAGAGCATGTTTGCAGCTACTCCACCCACCACAGACAGTGAAGAACTGAAGGAAGAACAAAGTGAAACAGAAGCTCAGTTTAAACCTTTTCTAGCAGATACACACTATACGGCCACAGCTCTTCATGACTGAATTCAGGTGTTTGTTCAGTCACATTACATGATATTCCACCATCAGCTGGAAGTGGGATTATTGCAAAGCGAAAACATTTCGGAACCACAGCAACTCAGCCACCAAGTGTCAGACCACGTGAAGTTTACAGAGCGGGGTCACCGAGTGCTGAGGAGCATAGTGTGGAAAAGTGTCCAACACTCTGCTGACTCAATAACTGCAGAGTTCCAAACCTCCTCTGGCATTAACATCAGCACAAAATCTGTGCACCAGGAGCTTCATGGCATGGGTTTCCATGGCTGAGTAGCTGCATGCAAGCCTTACATCACCAAGCACAATGC
This sequence comes from Etroplus canarensis, assembly GCA_015106775.1. Lineage (NCBI taxonomy): Eukaryota > Metazoa > Chordata > Actinopteri > Cichliformes > Cichlidae > Etroplus > Etroplus canarensis. The sequence continues at coordinate 11,214 of VUQH01005877.1, read as the reverse complement.
CAAGTATCAGATGAAGTGCTGTAAAGCACGCTGCCACTGGGCTCTGGAGCAGCGGAAACATGTTCTGCAAAGTGTCCAATCAGGCTTCTCTATCTGGCAGTCTGTTGGAGCAGTCTGGGTTTGATGAATGCCAGGAGAACGTTACCTGGCTGACTGTAAAGTTTGGTAGAGGAGGGATAATGCTAAGGGGTTGCTTTTCTGGGCTTTGCAATGGGCTCCTAGCTCCATTGAAGGGAAATCTTAATGTTTCAGCTTACCAAGACATTTTGGACATTTCTGTGCTTCCAACTTTGTGCGAACAGTTTGGGGAAGGCCCTTTTCTGTTCCAGCATGACTGTGCCCCAGTGCACAAAGCAAGCTCCATAAAGGCATGGTTGAATGAGTTTGGTGTGGAAGAGCTTGACTGGCCCACACAGAACTCTGACCTCAACCCCATCCAACATCTTTTGGAGAACAGAGACTGTGACCCAGGCTCTCTGGTCCAACATGGTACCTGACCTCAAAAATGCTCTTCTGGGTGAATGGGTGAAAATTTCCACAGACACACTCCATCACCTTGTATAAAGCCTTCCTAGAAGAGTGGAAGCTGTTCTAGCTCCAAAGGAGGACCAACTCCATATTAATACCCCTGGATTTATAATGGGAGGTCAGAAAAGCTGCCGTTGATGAATGTGGAGGCTGCCCAATACTTGTGTCCATATATTTTATTTACATTTTAAAAATATGTTTAGATTTTTAAAAAATCCATTTCAGATTAAACTGACAAAGTTATTTGTTTACCTGGGTCTGCTTTCTATGGTGGAAGTGTATAATCTGTCTGTGTGCATCACACAAAATACACATGAAAATGAAAGCAGTGACTTTGTTAGTCAGGAAACAGTTCATGGAGGTTGTGAAGCTGTGCTCTCGAACTCTGAGTGCACTCTCAGGTGAGCAGTTGATTGTCTTTAATAAATCACTTCCTGTCCAGGAGGTCGATGTGTCCTCTCGGGGTAAACTGACCCCTCCTTCCCCATTTCCTCTCTGAAGGTAACCATGATCCTCAGCAGCATGAGTTTCTGGTTCCTCTGCCCGACACTGAATACCTTCCCCCTTTTGCCCTGCGCCCAGTGAAACACATTTAATCCCTCCTGAAGCGGGCGCTTAATTAAAGGCAATAAATTATCCAACTTTGTGCTTAGGTTGGATCGCTCAGAGGAGGCCGGAGAGCAGCAAGGGTTTCAGGACAGGAAGGGAGGGGAGTCACAGCGGCTGTTGGTGACCTGAGGAGGCAGAATCATGTCTCCCTGGACTCCAGCTTTGCTCAGGCGAACATTCGTCACACGGGTCCAAATTAAGAGCCTCGTTACTGCTCCAGTTCATCCTCTGGGGTTCAGCTCCCAAAGCTCCAAAGCTCCAATTTATCCCCATCTGACACACACACATGCACACACACACACACACACAATATACATTTAAAAGCCACTTTATTAGGTAAGCCTGCCCAAATCTTAGTTAACACGGTGAAGCTGACCTGCTGAAGTTCAAGCTGAGCATCAGAATGACGAAGAAAGGTGATTTAAGTGAGGTCAAATGTGGCATGGTTGTTGGTCTGAGTGTTTCACAAACTACTGATCTGCTGGGATTTTAACACACAACTATTTGTAGGGTTTACAGAGAATGATCTGAAGAAGAGGAAATGTCCAGTGAGCAGCAGTTCTCTGGGAGAAAATGAGAGGAATCAGAGGAGAGTGAACAGACTGTGTCCAGCTGATAGGAAGATGACAGGAACTCAGAGAATCACTGGTTACAACCAAGGTCTGCAGAGGAGCATCTCTGATGGTCTACAGCAGCAGAAGAGCATCTCTAATGGGCTACAGCAGCAGAAGATGCCCACAGCCTACCCGAGTATTGTTGCTGACCATGTCCATCCCTTTATGGCCGCAGTGGACCCTGTGGTCGTCTTCATGGATGTAGTGAAGGAGGACATGCAGAGGGTTGGTGTGAGGGAAGAGGATGCAGGGATAGGATCAGATGGAGGCAGATGATCCAGCAGCCCCTAATGTACGCAGTGGAAAGAAGAAAAAGAAGTGTGCAGGTTGAACAAGCTTTCTCCCTTCTTGTTCACCCTGTACACATGACTTCCAGTATAACTCCACTCACTGCCAGGTGCAGAAATACTCAGATGACACCGTGAATGTAGGCTGAGGAACAGGAGGGCGAGCACAGAAGCCTGACTGAGGACTTTATGAAGTGGTGCAGGTTGAACCATCAGCACCTCCAAGACCAAGGAGATGGTGGTGGACTTCCATTGGAATAAACCATGTCACAGGGGTCAGGACCTATAAATACCTGGGGTTGCAGTTGGACCACAGGTCGGACTGGTCAGCCACAAACGGACTCTCTCCACAGGAAGGGGCAGAGGATTTTATAGTGCCTGAGAAAACTGGGGTTCTTCAGCAACTCATAAAAACTTACGCTCAGACGTCTTTGATGGTTTGTTTTTACAATTAACCACACAGTGAGCCATGTTATGGGTCAGATAATGGCATTAAAAATACTCCAGCCGGCACAAGAACAGTCCAGAGGTCCAGTGGTCCATTCAGCTGCCTCTGTCGCTAACCACCTGTCAGTCAAAGAGGCCACACCCCTAACAATGCACACTTTAGACCTTAATGGAAACAGGTGAGCTATAAAAGCATCATTTACTCCCTGTCTGGGTTTTATAAAGGGGAAATTCAGCTGCTTTCCCCAAGGGGTCGCCACAGCATATTAATCCGCATTGGTAATTTAGTAGAGGCATTACACCGGATGACCTTATTAATGCAACCTTCCATGGTGAGAGGATCCTTTTGCTTGTAAGGCATAGTGTAAACCACTGCACTATAGGGACACTAGAGACCAAGTAGTGGTCTCTAGTGTCCAGGGCATTTAATGGGAATCTATGGGGACCGACTCACTGCTGGAGCCTCTAGTGGACCTAAGAGGAAGTGCAGTTTCTGTATTTCATTGTTGCCTCGTTTGGTCAGGACCATCAATCTGAGTCAAGTGAGTGTTTCCTGACTCTGCTGAGGCTCAGACTAGATGGCATCGGCATCTAATATGAACTCTGTGAGCTTTTCAGATCTTTTCTGTCCTAAATCTGAGCTTGCATTGACATGCTGCGTTCAATGCCTGCTTGATCTGTGTGGAAATCCCACCAATGCACAATAAATCTTCCTCAGACATGACTCTCTTGTTGTTGTCACCAGCTCTGGTCCCACCAGACACTCTTTCAGCTCTCACATGTTGGGTCTTGGCTTCTCTTTCTTTTTGCGTTTTAAAGTGAGCACATTTGATTCCCAGATGGATGCTCAGCAGCCGCCGACTAATCACTCATTAATCTTTGAAAACAAAGATGAAGGCAGTTTCCACAATCCCCTAAAGAGGGCAGTCAAACATGGGAGTTGAAGTCACAGCCTGTCAGTAATTTCAGAGGGAAGCGTTTGCTATGACTTGTGTTTTCAGCTTCAAAATAACCTCCAGTTGGTCGAAAACCGTCAAAACTCGTCTGAAGTCGAGTTTCCTGCAGAGTCGCAAACCTCAGCCGCTCTGCCCCAAATTAGCAGCTGATTTGAAGAGGAAGATAAATGATTTTCTTTTTGCATCCGCCGGCTTTGAAATGAGGTGTATCTAGGAAACTCCCGGAGGATTGGGAGAGCAGAGCCATTGAGAGGGTCAACTGGAGCGTGAGGAGGAACTAATCTCTCCATTTAAGAGTTTGGAGCTGATTTACGCCCCGTTTTCCCTCCTCGTGAGTCAAATTCCAGGGGAATAGCTGCATCTGAGCCGGACCCAAGAGAAGAAACCCAGTGTCGGCAAATGGGCCGAGCCAGCTGCTGCTGGCGGGTCTGACTTTTATAACATTTCAGTCGTGATTCATGTTTCCCGTCGGTCCTGCTGAAGGCTTCTCGGCCTTTTGGACACCACTGTTTTTGAGTGGAAATAAATCGCGCTGAGTTTCCTTTTAGGTATTCACCAGTGAAACCTGAAGGAAAATTTAACCAGTCAGAGACGTGTAGTTTCACATGATGACGGGTCTCTTTGCCATTTTCTAATAGCACAGACACATGGAGAATTATTCTGTATAATATTACCTGAGAAGAAAGGCTAGATCTAAAAGAAGGAGGGTCTGACCTTCAGGAAATAAAATCAAGTAAAAACATAAAAATAACCAGTTCACTTGGTTTCATGTACACTATGTGGACAAAAGTATTTGGTCACCTCCACATCCCACCTACAGCAGCTTTTCTGACCTCCCATTCTAAATCCAGGGGCATTAATATGGAGTTGGTCCCTTTGAAGCTGGAACAGGGGGGGGGGGGCTCCAATAACAAAAATCTTTGTCAGTTCATAGTCTGTAATCTAAATGCAACAACTACGCTTTATATAGAGAAGGTACGTGTGTACGGGTGTTTTGTCTCAATGTGGTGAAGCAGTTTTGTAGGATTCATTGCTTTATTAGCCAGTCGGTCACAGCAGGTGTATCACCTGTTGTAATGAACCTGTAACTTAGGTAAGAATCTTTGTATTTTCTTTTAAATGCAGCTTTCTTTTTGCTGGCAGTCCGTGACCCTTCTGCTGTCCCATTGTTTGCTCGTTCCTTCCCGAAAAAGTTCTTCAGTGAATTTTATTTTCAAGGGTTAACTTATGACGCTGATGCGTGAAACGACGTTCCAGAGTCAAGCGCGGTTAGTGAGGCGAGGGCGGAAACAGTTGTTTTTCAAAATAAGATCCAGAAGAAGAAGGAAAAATAACATTTTAACCACGACATTTTTAATTTGCGGCCCGGTTTCAAATGGTCCTTGGACCAGGGGTTGGGGACCCCTGCTTTACACCACTTCATCCAGTACTTGGCATTGTGCTTGCTGATATAAGGCCTGCATGCAGCTGCTCAGCCATGAAGCTCCTGGTGCACAGTTTTTGTGCTGATGTTAATGCCAGAGGGGGGAAATTGTGAACTTTAAGTACCGATCAAGTCTTTATGTACAGACATCCACTCCTTTTTTGATGTTATAAAATAAAATCTAACTAGTAAATACATGCAAGAATATAAGCTTTGTGAAAATTGCACCATGACTTAGACAGGTGAATTTCCATGATTACCTAATTGATTGTCAGTGGATTTCAGCTCAGTGTGAGTCTCTCCTGCTCTCAGCTTTGCTGTGGGTGCACCTCCTTACACACCAAGTGGAGCAGATGGAGAAAGAGGACAACATTCATATGTAAGTAGCTCTAAAATGACCCATGGGAACCCTGTAAGTTCTTATGGTTTAATTTAACCTAAAAAAATCTAATTCTCAAATTTGTTGTTTTTTTATTTTTGTTTCTTCTGACGTTGACGTCCCAGTCTAATGAAACATGAACAATAAATTCCATTCAGGCTTGTTGTGCCCACAAATTTGTCCAAACTGACAAAGTCCGAAATTAAAGCAGCTTCTATTTTATTTTAGTTTACAATGTTGTTCTAGTTTTTATTTTTTATTTCAGTGGATGAAAACATTTATCACAACATTTTAATCCACACAGACTACTGCCTGATGTTTTACCTTTTTGTTCACCATAATAACCTGTAACACACAGCAGCAGAAGTCAATAATAGGACACTCAGAAATGAAGAGAATAAAATTCTTTTGTGGTTTTATTTCAGAAGTCAAAGATCTGTGGGGTCTGAGGGAAGACAGAAGTCTACGAAAACAGCCAAACACACACAGTGTGAGAGTGAAAGCGTCCCTTTCCTTTGAAACAGTCTGTTATTCAAAAGGCAGCAGCAGAGTGGACGTCCACTTTCCAGCGCTTCAGTCTGTGGAAACGTCACATTTGAAAAGAACACACATCAGCTTCATGAGTCCATCAGCTGGAGGTTCTGCTGGTGTCAAAATGTCCAGAGAGGAAACCCAACTTCAGAGCGGTCTGATTTTCTGTCGATGTTCTGGGAAATGACATCACAGGAAATGAAGAAAATCCATAAACGGGTCAGCAGCTGTTTGTCCTTCCGTTCAGGACTGCCGCCCACCCACACGTTCTCTTTGAGTTTCAGTCCACAGAGCGCTCTGAGAAGGCCCACTGAGAAGGAGGAGCTCAGGTATTTCCTCATCAGGACAGGTACTGTAGGTATCCAGGGGGGTGGAGAGCTGAGGGGAGGACAGGCGAGGAGGTCCCGCTCCAAGCCGGCCACGGAGGTCTGCAGACCTGCTGATCAGAGTCCTGCAGAGGAACAAACAAAGACTCTGCTCAGTATGCTCAGTATACTATATACAGTATTGTATACTGTACAGTATTTTTGCACTCTTAGATAAAGGGTTTATATATCATTTTCCTTTTCTATCTTTTCTATTTTCGATCTTTCATAATTATATTTGTTTATATTTAGTTGAGTTTAATGTAATTTCCTCCCTGGGGTTAATAAAGTATTTTGACAGAAACATTAAAATACCTGACTACAGACAAATTCATAAAAACCTAATAAAAATCTAAACGTTTGACAAAAATAATTGTGCACATGTGGTTGTGCACTTGCGTGTGCATGTGTGTGCGCGCGGATGTGTGTGGGTACGTGTGTGTATGTGAGTGTTTACTTGTGCATGTGCGCGTGTGTGTTTGTGTGCATGTACTTTTGTGTGTACGCATGTGCGCATGTGTGTGCGTGCGTGCGTATGCGTGTACATTGTGGGCGTGCGTGTATGTACATGCATGGTTGTGTGTGTGTGTGCGTGTGCGTGCGTCTGTACATGTAGGTGTGCGGGCGTGTAGGTGTGCGTGCGTGTATGTGCATGTGTGTGTGTGTGCGTGCCTGTTTGTGGCTGTGTGTTGTGCCTGCATGCATGGCTGCATCAGATCCCAGGTGACAGCTGCATTGTTCCCTCACAGTCATCAGCTTAGCAATGTCTTGATCGCTCCTCTAACTTCCCTTCTTTCTCCTAAACGTCGTCCTAATCTTTGGTGTCCTCGCTGCGTTCACTGCCCTTCTCTTTCTCTTCCTTAATAATAAAAACTGCTTACAGCATAATTGGACTCTGTGTAATCAAATAAAGAGATGAGAGCATCTCTCCCTAACAATGAGTTCGTTAGACAGAATATGGAGAGGACCTCAGGGGATTAATTGACCTTTAAATCAGAGGGAACTGGCTTTAATTAGTGAGGAGGAGCTCAGAGGACACATTGGAGATAAAGCTCAGTCTGCTGGAGCTCAAAGGTGAGCGATAAATCCTGATTTTCAGACTCCAGCTAACAGCAATGTAATTGTTGGTGCCAACAGTCATTTAAAAAGCACGTGTGGCATTGTTTTCTGTTTTTTTAATTTAAAATTAGTAAATTATTTTTAAAAATTTGTTGGATGGGGTGGGGCAACAGGAAATCATAGTGTTTAATAACATTAGTGTGGAAAATGGAACAGAAAACAGGTACAGTTTTCAGAGTCATCTGCAGCCCTGTGTCTGTTACAATATAATTGGTAAAGAAATTCATGAAGGCCTCACTACTAAGAACTGAAGGTATACAAGGATCAACGGGGCTGTGACTCTGTTAGCCTGGCTCACAAAGCTATAAAAAAAAAACCTGGGGCAGTTCCTGTTGTCCTCTGGCAGTGGCTAATAGTAAGATGTCCTAGCTTTATGGAAGGCTTTTTCAGGGATTATAAAGTTACTACTTCTTAAGTAGCTTAATAATGCACAAGTCAAAATCAAAATATATTTAAGGTACCAAAGGTTAATGGACTTATTATGTAGAATGCCATGTTTCACGCTCATATGCATGATACATGGATAATGATGATTTTAATTTCTTATACACTGCTCAAAAAATTAAAGGAACACTTTTTAATCAGAGTGCAGCATCAAGTCAGTTAAACTTCTGGGACATTCATGTGGTCAGTTAAGTATCAGAGGGGGTTGTTGATCAGTTTCAGCTGTTTTGGTGTTCATGAAATCAATATGTGACCTAAAGGGGCAACAATGAGACCACCCCCAAAACAGGAATGGTTTTACAGGTGGAGGACACTGACATTTTTCCTCCTCATCTTTTCTGACTGTTTTTTCAATAGTTTTGCATTTGGCTAGGGTCAGTGTCACTACTGGTAGCATGAGGCCATACCTTGACTCTACAGAGGTTGCACAGGTAGTCCAACTCCTCCAGGATGGAACATCAATACCTGACATTGTTGGAAGGTTTGCTGTGTCTCCCAGCACAGTCTCAAGAGCATGGAG
>VUQH01005876.1:19379-30643 GCA_015106775.1 Etroplus canarensis | reverse complement strand
AAAAAAAAAAAGGCAATCTCCAACACCCACACCCTCATCCCCCTTCTCCTCCCCTCCCTTCCTCCTTCCCCTCCCTCTTCTAGTCTCCCCCATGTTTTGTGAAAAACTCAAGGCATCAGTGGTTAGAGCTCAGTCTGTTGAAGTGGCCGGCTTTTGAACCATGCCCCAGCCTGAGCCCCTGGAAAGCTAAGCCCACAGAGGGAACTGCAGTTTTGGGAAGTGGGGCCTTGACTGAAGCCTTGCATTGAGATTTACTGTTACAGGACAAAAGACGGAGTTAGTAAAGGGGAGAACCTTTGAAGACTTGGACAAAGAGACAGAGAGATACAGACATGAGTCCTGTGCACTGTAGCCCCATGAAGACACGATATACGTGAAACCATAACAACAGGAAAACACCCACATCACTACTGGTAACAAAAAGGTAAATGCTGCCTAAGATTTATTCTATTTCTAATTTTGAATTTGAGCTGTGTATGTGTGTCAGCAAGATTTGTGTGTGTGTGTGTGTGTGTGTGTGTGTCTCAGAGTCTGTGTGTCTGGGCAGCTGTGAGAGCTCTGGCTGAGAGGTTGGAGAGGTTAGGACATTTCGTGACTGGAGGTTGCGTCTGCAGACAGAAACATTTAGCAACGCTTCTTTGGCTTTCCTCTGGAGTCTGACTGGGATATACTGTGTATAGCATGCTGAGAACTGAATCATGTGCATACATTTAACATATGTAACAGAATTTGAGGCCAAGAATGGGATATGAAAGACTTAAAGAAAAAGAAATTAATTCATGAGGTACACCAGTTGGTTATTTTTTTAATTTCCACTATGTCAGGACAGGCTATATATCTGTGATGTAACAACTTAACAGAAACCCCCAAATAAAGAAAAATCCTTTGTTAAAGGAATTTCTTCTTTTAGATGTAAGAGTGGAGAAACACCCCAGATCTTAAAATTTACACTATGCCCTACCTGAGAAGAAAGAGAAAGCAAGCACGAAAGGAAATAAGTCAAGAAGAAAAGCGGAGCATTTTCAGCAAAACACTTGAGGGATACTGATCTGCTAAGATGGAGAGATTTGAGCTCTGCTCCTAGGCTTGTTTATTTTTTCTTGGCTTTTGGTTTCCCAGTACTGCACCATCTGAGACCGGCAGGCTAACAGGGGTTCAGGGATGGAGCAGAGTTAACCTGGTGGAAATCAGAGTTAGACTAACAGGATCGCGCATTATGACGCTATGACATCTCATCACAAGCTGGTTACATAATGGAAGCGTGGCATGCACATACGTTGGGATACCCAGAAAATGCCTCGTAGCTTGTGCAATCCTTAACAATGAAGAGATACTTTCAAAGAGAGTTCACAATCCCCTTTACACGTTTGTGTTGGAGGAAAAAACAGAAATACATTGTAAGCCAATCCTAACCATATCCTCTATCAAATACATCCCGAGGACATAAGATACTTAAGTCACAATCTTGCCATGATAGCAAAAGCTTTGAACACTAATAACATCACTATGGTGCTCCTCCATATCACCAACACCCAGTTATTTTCAAATGTTTTCACTTATGTCCTGGTCTGTGGGGGTATCTGTGGAAAATGTTGTGCTTGCTACAAAGCCACATCTGTACAGGGCCGTGAGAGATATGTTTGAAGTAAATGGCAAAATGAGGGAATGGCAAAAGGCTAAGAAAAAACTGCACAACTTGCTCGTTTTTTCCTCTTAAGAGTAATAAATCATAATATCGATACCTCTAATATTTCAGCCTGGAAAAATAAGGAAAAAAAGACAGAAAGATAAAAAGGCAGGAGCAGCTGTCTGAGAAATATCCAGAACACACTATGCTGAAGCACCAGCATTCAGCCCTTAGATTTACCTGAACCATGACCGCACAGGGACAGGCTTTAAAAATGGGTCATTACTTTTAACCCGAGCATAAACTAACCACTCTTAGCCTTCACCTTAGACTTTAAAATCAAAGCAGAAAATCTGTTTGATCTCTTTCCTATTTAAAGTTTTTAAAACTCACTTGACAAGCCAATCGGGCAGTGCATGGGCGCTCAGAGCTAGTCACCCAAAGTGATTGTTCTTTCATAGATTACACTGTAATTCAGCAGGAGATCGATGGCTCACCCAGGCAGCACCAACCTGCTGTGGTTTGTGGACACTAGGCAAGCATCCAATCATATCTTATCGTTTAACCTCAGCCGATGTGTCAATCCTTCACAGGCTTAGCTGATCTTATCTATAAAACAGAGCCAAATATAGAAGCAGACAAAGACAACACATGCTGCATAAGGCCATGGACTTATCCAAAAACACTGCTCCTGCACTGCAGACCACATGTGGTTAAATACAACCACAGAAAAACAAGTCTGACACATTATATCTCTTAAAACTCAAACCGACATTATGAGCATCGCAGGAACTTTTAAACTGGGTAACGACCTACAAAAACATTAAAACGCCTAGTGGAAGAAGGCAAGGCTGCAGCTAATTTGTAGGATGGTCCGTTTGAACCATGAATCTCATTTAGAATCCCCTTAATGAGGGCTTGGACACAGCTGAACTGACAGGTCACCATGGGGAGGAAGAGGTCAGCCAGGAGGTCAGGGTAAACAGACAGGAGCAGTGGAGGCATGTAACTAAGTAGAGCCAGTGGGCAATGGGTAGGTAATGCAGTGTGCAAATTTATGTGTTCTTCCTTGTTGATTCAGCTAATAGAAAGCACATGTAGTCTGAGGTATGAGTTTAAGGTTAGGTGTGACTCAGAAGCAAAACAAAAACCAAGGAAAAGTATGCATAAGGGGTCAAAGAATGTTCTAATTCAGATTTTTACACTATCCTGCCAAACAAACATTTATATAAATTGAGTAAATTTTTACTCCCCATTGCTTGCTCTCCTCTATCATCTGATCCTCCTCAGATGGAGTGACTGCTCAAATTTAAGAGTCCATTTAAGTTTAATTCAAGAGAGAACATCTAAATATGCAAGGTTATAGCTATTCTGTCACCCTGGATAACATTACTATGAGAGATCTAAGTTTATAAAGTCATCTGTAGGAACTTTAATGTGCAAGAATTAATATGTGTGTCTGCCCACATCTTTGCAAGGGTGCGTATAAAGAATGCTGTGTTTGTATTGAGGGGCTGCTGTGTTTGTTCTCTGACAGGGGAGGTAAGGAAGGAGCGTGTCAAGAATGATGGAGGAAGGATTTGGCGAGTTTGTCATTATGACAGAAGGATGGCCTTATATTAACTCAAGCATAAGAACCAAGTGTTTTTACATTTAAGTGTAGTAGTGAATAGTGAGCAAGAAGGAGGACCCACTTTCCACAAAGACCAATTGATTTCAGGGCGGATGAGTGGGTGGACGCAGAGGTAGAGGAAGGGTGTGGCTGTGCCCAAATCCCACAAATAGACCTCTGACCCCAACATCAGCCCACATGTTTAGAGTTTCCCTACAGAAGAAGGAAAACAGATGGGGGGCCTGCTGGGCCTCAGGGTGGCTTTGGGGGCTCATGCCTCACTACTATAGCATCACCAAGGAAGACAGTTGAGCATCTAGCAAAGCAGGAGGTTGAAATAACTTTTTGGTGAGGGTTGGGTTTATTACAACCACAGACCATCATCTGCTTAATTCATTCCACTTTATTTAACACAACTTAAACTTTAAATTCTAGTAGACCTTTAGCATTTGTGGTTTGGGTCTTAAATACAATGAAAATCCAACTGTAATTCTTTGCGTCTGCCCTTATTTTCCTTCATCGTTGCCACCGTGAACTGCTTAATGAGAAGATATAAAACATGTTGATTACTTACTGTACCACAATGTAATTTGTATTCCACCATAGAAGCAGTATTTAATCTTTAGAAGGTTTTTTTTTTAGTTTTGTTGATGAGGGTTTTATGAGTTTTTCCTTGTTATTAGCGCTCCTCTCAGTGTGTATGCTGGCTTTTTATTTTGATTTTCTCCTCATTAATTGGTTCATAATGTCAAGTCCTTTTACTACATCCCCACTCATGCTGCGTTATCCTCTAAAGCCATTTCTTCTCTCCAATTTTAATTCTATCCTTCATTAAAAGCTGCTTAGATTGTTTCTTTGCTGTCTGTTGCACTCATACGTTTGTAACAAATTGTTTGAGTGCATGTAACTCAGCTCTGTGGGCAAAAATGCTGGATGTGACATCATGTAGAATAAGAGGAAGTCTGTCTCTGGCTGTGAACAGCAGAGCTGGCTGAGCCCCGTGTTTTCATGTAAAGAAAAGCTGAAACTTATTGCTGTTGCCAATTCCACGTTTACTCCATAAATACGAGCAGACTTCTTTCCATCATTCATCCCTATTTTGTTTTTACTTTTTTCATCACGAGTGATGAGGTGTTCTGAGGCATTTTGGACTTATTGTGGGAAAGTCTGAGGACCAGATGAGGGAGTGGAAGCAGGAGATTTGGAGGCTGGGAAAAAATGTTGACTTTGAAAATATAAATAAATTTATCCAAGTCATCCTCTCCCACTGGTTGGACTGCAATCCATCACATGACAGACTGACATTAGAAACCCACATATCATAGACTATACTGGACATATTATAAATGTGTATAAAGGTTAAAAAGCATAAACCAGCTTAAACTGTCACAGTAAGGTAATAAGCTGTCATGTGTCACCAAAACAAATTCAATGTGCTGTGGAATTGATCTTACAAGTCCATGAAACTCTACTGGAGGGATAAACACCATTTCACCCCAAAGACATTCCCTTACTTTAATTGGTGGTGAAGTGTGTTGTCTGACATACAATAGTGGCCCAAAATGTCCAGTAGGTGTTCAGTTGAGTTAAAATCTGGAGACTTCAAAGACTACAGGATACAATTCACATTCTTACACTATTAATTAAACTATTCAATGATATTGAGGCTCTTCCACCAAGGCAAAATGTTTCATCATAGGTTAAAGGCAATCCTTCAGAACAACATTGTATCGATTTGCAGTGAGCATATAATGGAATGACTGGACCCAAACCATACTGAAGAATTCTTCTTCTTCTGCCCACCTTAATGTAGCAGAGCATCCAGACCCATCACAGCAGGGGCTGAGCATTCAGAGCTGTACTTTTCTCTTGGTTGATGTCACACATGTACTCACCTACTTGTTGAAAAAAAAACTGTGGACTACTACTCATGTGACCAGTTGAGCAATGTCTGTCATGGAAGCTCATGCTATCTGTGCTGCAAAACTAATACCCATTTCACTTTGATCATTTCTGCCATCTTGACACAAAATCCCAATCAACTGGTCTTGCTCAGACTTCTAGCACATGTCCTACAGCACCCATCTATGTATTTTCTTCCACTTGCGTAAACTCCTCTACTTGGGGCACCACCTCTCTCTCCACCCTTTTCAGGTTGGGAACCATGGCCTCCTGTGGGCTCACCACTTGCAGGAGGTGCTGTTGGGTCCAGTGCTAAGTGGATGGAGCGGCAATCAGGGGTGGAGCCTCTGGCGGTCTGATCCTAGGTTACAATGACTGGCAGAAGGGTCCCAGAGCATAACTGTATATCAACACCCTAATTTTATCAAGCACCTGTGAAGTCATATCTATAGTTTATATAGTAAATACTATATTCATCGTCTTCAAGTGACAAATTGGTATCTGTGTTTTAAGAGGGTTTTTTTGTAAATGGTGAAACCTGAAGTCACAAAAGTGGCAGATGGCTGTCTTTCTGAGATCAACACCAACAATTATTCTGCTGTCTATCCAAGGAACACAAGCTAATTTTTCCTTGCTAGGGGTAAAGTAAGCAGATGTCTTACTTAGACTTCTCCAGTAATTTCCCTTCTTACATAATAAACATAATTTTAACATCAGTTCCTACACAGAAACTCAAGGTAGATGAAAGCCAGTTTCTCTCCAGAGTGTGCCATAATATATACAGCAAGCCAAAACCAATATGAAACAGTCATTCAGCTTGACACCAATTCTCATTTGTCTTTGTATAGAAACTGTGGGGGAGGGGGGGTCTCAGAAAATCAACTCTTCAGTTCAAGTCAAAGTGACGCAGTCAGTAAGAACTGGTAGAAGTGTTCAAACAGGAAAGAATAAAAACAAAACAAAATGACCAAAAACCATAAAGCAAAATGTACTACAACCATGGCTGCTGGCACAAAATTTTTAACAATTTAAAGTGTTCAAACTGAGAATGATTGTGTAATGTTCAATTTAAAGCAACTTCCTATAGAAAAAAGTGTGTAAGGTAAAATAATAGAGTAAAGGAAGTGGGCTACACACATTGTCTGCCCCTTGACAGTTCCAATAAATGCCATAAAAATAAATTAACCCACTTCATAGACAGGATCATATAAAAAGACACTGAAGGGAGTGAGGACAATTAAATAGATACTGTAAGGAAGATAAGGGAGTGCAGACCCAGCAGTGCACTACAGAAGACTCAAACGTTCATACTGTTGCCAAAAAGACAGGAAAAAACCAAGGCATGCAGAGATGACTGCTCCAAATCCTTCCTGCCAGTGTTTTACTGGTTTCAAATGGGTAATACACAACCTGTTTGTTAGTAAGGCAGAGCCAACAAGAAATAAAATAAATCCTATTCACATTAAGGAGAAAATTAGTCTTCAATTTCTCTCATTCGGTGTACTGCTTGCCATCTAGGGCTTCATATGTTTTTAGTTAACTAACTGAAAAGGGTGGAAGGGACACCAAACAGAGAGAGCAAAGAAGAAGCAACGTACTGGAAAAAAGGAGTTCTTGACAGAGAATTCTGTCAAGGATAAAAAAAAGGAATGGAAGCACTTTATGTATGAGAGGATTTGCCTCAGGTTATGTTTGAGATGACTGGCCGGAAAGAGAAAAAGAGCCATGACCCACTTACTCTCTTCCATCTTTAATCTACTACTGTCTTCGTGCTTTGTTTCAGAGTTACAGTCTGCTGTTCTTCATCTCATCCCTTTATGCAGTATCTGTATATACAGCTCAGTGCTATTCTATATTGTGACTAAGTAATGTGTCTGAGTCACCTCACAATGCACTTCAAGCTAAATAATGCTTAAGAGTTGGGAACTTTGTCCTTCATGCCAACTCTACACAAGTCATGCAGCACTTACACATGTGGGCCAAATAAACACGTGAAAATAACATACAGCTTTATGCTGAACATGATCTCCTGATCAGGATTGTGGTGTTGATGCCTTTTGAAGAATTTTAATAGAATTATATAAAAAAAAAAAATAGTTCTCCTGTGTCCAAAGAAGTCCAGTTTTGCCGAGTGAAATTCTATCATTTCATATTTATGTTTGCGCCAACTACAAGGTATCACTGTCACTGGGATCCACACAATACAGTCTAAGAATGGAGCTTGCAAAGCAAGCTTGCTGGCTTTAGTTGATATCTTATGTTGAGGCTTCAATGCAAAACTCCACAAATCAATGGTTGTTGTCATGGTGCCCACATCCATCTTTTATGTAGAGTACAGCCTGAGGAGGAACACTTATGTGGCATGGACTAATGCATAAATGGACTTTTATATCATCACCCTTTTGTTGAATCTGACAAGTGCCACATGTGTACTACTGCTTGCATAACTTCACTGCCACGTCTGCTGAATCAGTGAAGTCGATCAAGTAGGAAATCTGTACAGAATGCTGTGAACAACACTGCTCATCTCTGTAAATATACCTCTCAGATTGCAGGAAGAAAAGCTAATTTCCAATCTACAAAAGAGCTGCATCAATTTTAACTAAAACTGTGTACATTTTCATACCTAGCATAAAACTGTACAGTAGCAGTAGTTCTTTTAACCACAGATAAGCACCCAGTGTTTTAATTTGGTAGCCCTCAAAGTGGTAAAGCACTTCAGCAGTGTTCAGGGCTCTGCTTGTTCAGGTGAAACACTGTCAACTTTGTGCCTTTACAACACACCAGTGACCTCTCAATGTTTCATGGAATGTCTTTGATATGTTGCGTTTCCATGAAAGAGACTAGGCCCCTCATACTAGGAATCACCACCCAGAAGGAAATCAGATGAAGACAGAAGCTCAGAGAGGCAGGAAGGGAGAGAGGACAGTGAATAAGAAGGAAAGAAGGAGGAAGACAAGAAAGCATTAAAGCAGGTAATAGCTGATAGAAGAGCTGTGATGTTGCCGTTTTGTTCATGCCCCCTAAACTTTATGAATGTGAAGACTTTTTTAACTGATAAGCATAAGAGGTCAGCCACAGTTTAAGTCAGAAGACAGACTGGAGAAGGGATAGTGCTGACACTGCTGTTAAAGTCATTAGCTGCTCTCACCGAGGTCAGCAAGGATACAGTACCTGGCTATGCTGTCAGACACGCCAGCTGCTGGAAAAACGCAAACCATGAAAATGAATAACATCTCCAAGCAGTCATGCACACAGAGTATTTAATCATACAGATGGACAAATACAACCTTACACACACCATCAAAAGGGCACACACACACACATGCACAAACCCTCCGGATCTGCAGTACAAGCTGTAATCCTGTCCCCTTTCAACATTGTTCCAAGTGACATAATTGCCAGGATTCCTGAAGAACCACAATGGCGTCATATGGGAGACACACAGGGCCTGACTTTCAGGGTGGAGGTAGGACTTAATGATGTGGCACAGAGTAAAGACTGACTGAAGAGTGATGGAGTGGATTAGGAGGGACAGACGGTCTTGGCCTTGCACAAGCCCAGGTCGGGTGTTAAATGGAGCTGCATATGAGTCTGTGCGAGCGCTTTTCGTGTTTGTACACTGATGAGAAACAGAACTGCAATCAATGGGGAAAAGAACAAGACCAGGCAGCACCAGAATTCACCCCTCCAAATTAAACATTACTGAAAACTAGCTTTGTACGTATCATTTTCTGACTTGGTCTAAACACCCCTGCAATGACTGCCTGCATGCGTGTCTGTAAAATACAACAAATCAAACATCAATAGTACTTCTAACTTAACACTCCTGTTAGCCCTTTCAAACTAATAGCCAATCCATTCCAGTGCAGCTTCCTTTCTGTGTGTTTTCCTTGTGACCTGTGCAAGAACTCAAGCTTTTTGTAAGAGAGAGTAAGATCATATCTTAGGACACTGAACATTCTCAGAGGCCACTCTGACTTAATACTCAGGTAGTAACTCAGAAGCTAGGTGTGTATATTTTCACTGCAATCAAACATGCTTTGCATTAGGCAGTTTGGATTAAAAAAAACACATTAATATCTGTCACATATTTTGCAGGCTGGTGATAAGTGAATCAATGCCAAAGAAAGAGACAGTTGTAGAAAATGACTAGAAGCAATTGAAAGACTGCAGCTAACAACCACAATAATGAAGAAAGTATATTAAGAATCTAACTGCTTTGAAACCATAGGCAAGAGGTATTGGAGTTTTCTCTTGAAGTGCATGTCCAAACATTGTTTTTTTTTCCCCTCAAGGCTGGTGTACTTTTTCAGTTGTGTCCAGCTGCTTGATGATGTGCTGAGCATCTTTCCAGCACTCAGAGTTCCACGCTTGCAGTTATTCTCTGCTCACTCAAAGTTGGAGAATGTTCACCTCTGAGATAAAGCTGTGCTCGTCAAAGTCACCTTCCAAATAGTGGTGGGACAAACACTACAGCGCCCAACTGTCAAATCCTGCTTGTACAAGTGCTAAACAACAATGGAGCAGACATAAGTGTGCCTCTCCATGTCTGCAGCAGATGACATCCCTAGAATACCTCAGTATTAATAACAAAAAAGCTTGCTAGAATGCTTAGCTTACCATGGGTCTACTGCAGCAGTCAGAGTCAGCATGTCTGCTAAAAAAAACCTCTACACTTATATTACCATTAAGATCATATTTATTGAAATTCCTACAGAGTTATCATCTATCAGACTATACCAACTTAGTAATAGTGGCTGGTTGAGGTTCAGGATCTACAAAATAGCTCAGAAACTGGAACTTATATCCTGTGGTCAACATACTGAGTTTTTAAGTCTCTAAAAAGGATTCCTGATTCCTGTAGTTGGGAAAAAACATTAGAAACCATACTAAAGAGGATCAGAGTCTAGGTCAAAGACTAAAAATGATAAAGTAAATGCAAGGACAGGACCCAAAGATAAAGCATAGGAAACAGCCACATATCAGACCTCCTTAATAGGGGGAGACCAAAAGGACCTCAGAAAAATGGGGTGTCTGTCAGCTGGGGAACTACCCAAGACAGAAAACAGACCCCAGCCAGTTTTCTGAGCAGAACATGTGCTCTCCCTTTTCCTCTTCCCACACAAATAACATTCTGTGGAGCAGTACGTGACAAATTCCCTGCTGGATACTTTCCTAAACAATTACTGATTGTCTGCTTCAAATACTACCTCATCAAAAATCCTACGGTATTTTCCACTGGATCAGAAAACATTTAACGGCGCTGATGTTTATTCATTTTGTTAGTCGTACACAAAGATAAAGCCTGTTTCCTTAGCTCCTAAGGTTTTGTGATTTTTTTTTTTTTTTTCCAGGAAGGCCTGGAGGGAGTACCAGTAGCTGCCCATCAATCCATCCAGCCAACCAGCAGCAATGCAAGGGTTGATGTGGAGTCTGTGCGCCCTGCTCTGCCTTTCCCTCTGGCAGGAAAGTTACTGTAGGAGCTCCAGGGAAGCCTGGAGGACCAAAGAGCAGTTTCTCCACAGGAGTAAAAGGGCTCCTCTGGATCCTAATGCCAAAAAGTGCTCCTATACTTTCCTGGTACCTGAGCAGAGAATCACAGGTACAAAAGGCTACCTTCTTTAAAAAATACACTGAGTATAATGTGATTGAACTAGTCTCTTTTTTTGCTTTCCATTACATCAAAATAGCTTTTTATTAAATCTCTTAAATCATATCTGTCATCAGGTCCAATCTGTGCCAGCACCACAGGCCCTGAGCCAGACAAGGACAGAGTAACCCGTATGGATATTGCAGATGTGCGGGAAGTGCTCAACAAACAGCATCGTGAGATTGAAACGCTGCAGCTGGTGGTAGACGTGGATGGTAACTTGGTCAATGAGATGAAGCTGCTGCGGAAAGAGAGCAGAAACATGAACTCCAGGGTGACCCAACTCTATATGCAGCTGCTACATGAGATCATCAGGAAAAGAGATAACTCCTTGGAACTTGCCCAGCTGGAGAACCGCGTCCTCAACGTGACCTCAGAGATGATGCGACTGGCTTCAAGGTACAAGGAGCTAGAGGCCCGTTTTGCCATAATGGCTGGGGTGGTCAACAACCAGTCCATTCTCATATCTG
>VUQH01005876.1:8420-19359 GCA_015106775.1 Etroplus canarensis | reverse complement strand
TTCTCATATCTGCACTGGAGGAGCAGTGTATGAGGACGCTGGGACGCAGTGAGCTGCCTGCAGTTCCCCCGCTGGTACAAGTGGTACCACAGAATATACCAGTTAACAGCCGTTTCACCAATGAGATACAGAGAGATAATAACAACAGGGCCTTCGCCCGTGGATCACGCATGAACTCGCCTACCGCAAGCCCCTTTGGGGTTGACCCACCACCACCACAAGGAACACTGACGTCTGACGGTACGTACAAATTGGGGAATATGGAGGAGTAAATGAACAGTCAAGTGATCCAATGAGGTTTAGTGGATTGACACTGAAGAAAAACAAAACTGTCTTAACTGTCAGTTATTTCAGAACTGTGCTCAGTGTACATATAAGTACTCAAGTGTGATTAGCTAACCAATTCAAAACCTAATTTCTCACAACAGCTGGTACTGCTGAGGCACAGTTGGCTCATGCTAGGCATGCTAGAGAGGTAGTGAAATCATACATTCCTATGATCCCACTTGGCTGCCTGTATTGGCAGCACAGCACTGAGCATATGCATTAAATTAATGGGATGAGGATTAGGCCTCTTTTAACCGCATTAGAGGTAACGGGAAAAGATACCTTTTGCTCAAGAAATCAGGGATCAAGGTATAGTTAAATTAACAAAGCACACATGATGGACTTATTCATCAAATTTGCACAAAATCAGCCAAACAGATTAAAAAAAAATAAATAAAAAAAAATAAATAAAAAAAAATTATCAGACAATGCTCCTTTTGTTCTTTTCTTCCAGAGGTTGACCAATTCTGACATCTGAGAAGGATCATCTCCAGTATGAAACTAATTTGCAAGTTAGACTGCTACTTGGAAATGGCTCCTAAAATTTGGTCCAGGCTGTTGTATTTTGACTGGCGATTAAAGTATGGCAAAGAATGCTGACAATGGTTATACAACCCCTGAAATGGCCAAGCAGACATAAGGGAAAGTAAAATAAAGTCTGGCTGAATACAGATGCTCAGAACCAGACAGGTTTAAGGGCCAATGCTATTACCTTTTTTATTTAGCATATAAACATATTTGATTGTTATAGTTTTATATTATCATTATCATCTTGCTTTACTTTTATTCACTTGATATGTACCACTGATGAATTATGAAGCAGTGACTATATTAAGTCAGCTTAAAGGACCTATTGATATTTGATTAAAACCCTAGTAAACAATGAGTCTGTACATGCTCTGCTGGATGAACTAAGTGAAAACATTACTTTTCAAATTTCACTAAGGATTTTTCCCTCTGCAATATGTTGCTTAAAAAATGTTTTCATATCAGAGCATATTTGATAACATACACTTAATGGTCATCTCATTAGTTACACCTTGCTTTTAGAACTGCCTTAATTCTTCATGGCATATATTTGGACCATGACACGATAGCGTCATGACAGCTGTTGGCAACGCATCCATGATGCCAATCTCCCGCTTCACATGCCAGAAATGGCTGTAGCTTAAGATCTGATGACTGTGGAGGCCATTTAAGTATGGTGAACCCACTGTCATGTTGAAGAAACCAGTTTAAGATGATCTGAGCTTGACTGAGCCGGCTGGCAGCAGCCATCAGAAGATGGGTACACTGTGGTCATAAAGGGCTGGTCACAAGCAGCAACAGCACGTTGCTGTTCCTCAGTTGGTACAAAGGGGCCAAAAGCATGCCAAGAAAATATCTTCCACAACATTACACCACCACCTCTAGCCAGAACCGTGGATAAATGGCAGGCGAGATCCATGGGTTTCATGCCATGGTCGCAACAGAAATCAAGGTTCACCCACCAGCCAACACTTTCCCAATTTTCTCTTGTCTAATTTTGGTGGGCCCATGCAAATTACAGCCCCCCATTTTCCAGTGTTGTCTCCTGCTGTTGTAGCCCTTCTGCTTCAAGGGTCAATGTGTTATGCATTCATAGATGTTCCTTTGCAAACCCTGGATGTAACAAGTGGTTATTTGAGTTACTGTTGCTTTCATATTGGTTGGAAGCAGTCTGGCCATTCTCCTGACCTCTGCCATTAACAAGGCATTTTCATCTAGAGAACTGGCATTCATTTGATAATTTTTGTTTTTCTGGAACACTGCAAATCTTAGAGATGGTTGTGCAGGAAAACCCAAGCAGATCAGCAGTTTCTGAAATACTCAAACCAGCCCATCTTGCACCAACAAACAAGCCACATTCAATGTTACTTAAAATCACCCTCTCTTTTCAGTTTGAATTTCAGTAGATCATCTTGACATGCCTAAATGTATTGAGTTGCTGCCATGTGGTTGGCTGATTAGACATTTGCATTATTGAAGAGTTGAACGGGTGCACCTATTAAGGTGACCAGTGAGAATATACACCCATACCAGTGTTAAGTAGTTTGTTTCATGTAACATAGGTAGATAAATTTTAGGTACCTACCTAACTTAAGTACAATTTATGATAATTTGCTCTGTACAGATCTATGTCAGTTAGACCTTGGCATTATTATACCGTTACAAAAAACCCAACATCAGCTCACTGTCACAGCCCTGCCATTACAAAAAGAAGAAAAGCTCTACACTAGTGTTACTGCCTATATTGCAATTTACAGTGTGAATTAATCCAAAAAGTGCCTGGTTTGTGATGAAAGCACACATCAATCAGTGAAAACTCCTTAAAACACAGAGCTGTCACCACCTCCACTGACACTAAAATAATTACCAGCTTATTTCAACTTCAAAGAGTGGAGAAGCATATTTTAAAAGCCTCAAAGGAAACAAAGGGAGGTGGTAGATAACATGAAGCAGGGAAGTGGTTGTGGGAGGTGAAATGGCATACTCTACTTGTAAATGACAAAAACATAATGTATTTTTGAAGCAACTTCTGTGTATAATTTCCCACCTACCTCACCAAACCCTCAACTGTAATTTTGTATTTTATTAGTTAATTAAAGTACATTGAACTGAGAGCCGATTGTTTTAATCCTTTAAGTCCACAGACATCATTCTGACCTTATCTTTAAGCTGGTGTTTTCATGAACTCACACCTTGTTTACTTAAAAGCAAGACAAACAACAGAGAACCAGTGGCAGGAAACTAGCTTTTCTAGCACTTTCACTATTTGCAGGAAAACAAAAATGCATACCAAAAACAAAATTCTACCCAAAAACATTCTGTAGTTGTCCAGCAATAACAATGGGCACTGGTCCTTCACAAGCAAGATTATAAATAAGTATTATAAGAATGAATTATTTCTTCGGTTTTATTGCCAATGTTCTGGCAGTCAAAGAATCTATATGCATGTTTTTAGCAGACATGGTACATCTACAATAGGGAGGAAAAAGGGTAAAAGTGTAAAATTCCAAACCACCAAAGTTTCCCAATATGGTCACTCCCATATAGTTTCAGTACTACTGTAAATACACATTGCTGCACCACAGTTTGGTCTGATTCAATCCTTTTTAAACCAATATTGGGTACCTGTGTGCACCAAACCTTCTACCAAAGGCCTTTAGGCCCCACAAAGCTTCTTTTCATGCCACTTCAATGAATATTCACACACAGAGAAAAAAGGAATATGCAGAGTTTAGGTTCAGCTGCTTCAGTTCTTGGTGCAGCACTACCTCACAACTCCAAATGAAGGTGGAATCTAGGTGAATATTAAATAACAATTTCAGTGTGCAGGTGCAAACTTACGTAATTTCAGACTACATGATATTTGGGTGGTCTGAACAAAGATGCTCTTTCCAAACTTTTGCTTCCCTTTTTATCTTGTTGATAATTATTTCTGCAAGCAATTCCTCCCCTGGGATTAATGAAGTATTCTCATTATGGTTTGACCTTAAAAAGGAGATACCTTATTTAAAATCAGGACATGGTAAAGAATATTTGTTCAGAGGACTTCAGCTGTCTGGATAACAGAAAATAGGTGTTTTTTATAAGAATCGGGAGTCAGTAAATTAGTTCAGGTTATATGGCAATTCATCCTGTGTCCTTGACCTCATAAGCATCATCACCTATTAAATCCCAAATACTTAGGATACTGAAGAACATTATGAAGATGATTTATATGCACATTAAAATGCAATAGATTTTACACCTATGGTGTTGGTCAAACAGAAATTTCTCTCAATAATGAACATAAGTGAAAGCAACAAGCTCAATATTTATTCAACCATTTATTTTCTTCCTCTTTTTCTACATGATTTACAACTCCAGGTCCTTTCAAAGACTGTTACCAGGTTCGAAAGGCAGGCCACACCACCAGTGGGATGTACCTACTTAAGACAAACAGCAGCGATCGACTGATCCAAGCCTGGTGTGAACATGGTCTTGATAATGGAGGATGGACAGTGTTGCAAAGGAGAAGAGATGGCTCTGTTAACTTCTTTCGTAACTGGGAGAACTACAAGGTAAGCCTACTGAAAAGGATCATTAGGTTTAATAAAGTAAAAACATGTTTTAATAGGACATAATAAACTTGAGCAACCTACTTAAGCGATGCAAATGTATAATTTTAAGCTTACAGTAGCAGTTCTTTTGCGTTGCACAAATTCATGTTAGCATTTCCCTATCTCATTATAGCACTTTGTACCTCATGGGGTGATAGTGAGTCACTAATGTGCAGTCTGCCCTCAGTCCAATGTGAGACAAAGAAGAGGCTCTGCCCAGTAGGGCTGGACAAAATGTTTTGTTTTTTAGTTTTTAAAGGTGCAGCCTACACACCAAATTAAAAGAAACTTTAATATTTCATTAACTAAAATGTGCCTTAGTCTCCATCTATGACCTGGCCACTTATTCTCTTAATTCTGTTGTACCTCAATAGCGGTGGTTAGAATGGAAGTATACACATAAATGGCCAGTCCTACAAGCCAACAGCATTAGCTAACTGGTATGCTTGATCTGTGGCTGGATTTTAGTCAAAACTGCCGAACCAGAGTCTGGCAATGGTTAAGAGGAACACTTTTACTTCTAATGCTCATGTGTTGAAATTGCACAAATAGTACCCAACAGTACAGACAGAAACAACAGTGCACCTCTCTAAAGACAAAAATCACATTTAAGAACAGACAAACAAATCTTTAACATGGGGAAAGAACTTTTTTACAGCTCCCCCCTTTCCTTTGCAGTGCAGCCTCAGTGGTTCATTTCAAGGTCACTAAACATGCACTTGCTCAAACAGTGTTAATGGCTTAGTGGTGGATTTCCTCACACTGAAATTGCAGCCAGGAACTGAATCGTAGGACTAACGCATGCAATAAGAGAGCCCCAGAGGGCTGAGAGAGAAATGCTGCTCTACTCTCACACCACTTGAAATGACCTATGTCTTGTGTTTTTTAATAAACACAGAGTTAAAAATTATACCACCACAAAGCCTGTCAAAATGACTAGCCTCGGTTTTCTCTGTACAGGGGTAAAAAGCCAAATGCAAGAGTTTCTCTGAGTCATAAAATTAGAATTCATAAATAAAATAAGGGGCAGAACACACTCTGCAGCTCTGCACTTGCTGTATTCAACTCTCCATCTAAAATGCGGCCAAATCACTACGGTTCCTGCCATTCAGCAAATTTGCTGAGTGACAAACCACAGATCACAACCTTAACACATTATCGTTTCAATGGGAAGCAGATTTGATTTCAATTCACTTGATTGCAAGGAGTAGACTCTTATAAACAGCACTCTGGCAAGAAATCTTAATAACCTCACTGTTTCAATGTTTATGTTCTTTGGAAACAATTTGCCTTTACTGACCACAGAACTAAAAGACCTAATCAATCACCAGTTAGCTAAGCCACTGTGTCCAGCTTACTCAAATTAGTACCACACATATAAAAACAGTGATATTTAAATCAAACCTGAAACTCATACTGTCATGATGTGGTCCTTGTCCCCTATAGAAAGGCTTCGGCAACATAGATGGTGAACACTGGCTTGGGCTGGAAAACATCTACAATCTTGGGAAACAGGGTGATTATAAGCTGATGATAGAGCTGGAAGACTGGGCAGGGAAGAAGGTGTACGCCGAGTATAGCAGTTTCCATCTGGAGTCAGAGAAGGAGGGTTATCGGCTGAGGCTGGGCACCTACCAGGGCAATGCTGGTGACTCCTTCAGTAGTAACAATGGCAAACAGTTCACTACACTTGATCGTGACAAGGACAACTTTTCTGGTAGGGGAACATACTAGTTCCATCAATTCAAAAGATTTCCTGGTATATCATTGGTAGAGCAAATGCATTAACCTGATTTTGTTTTCTGAGGTTGCGTTCTTCTCTTCACTAGGTAACTGTGCCCATTTCCACAAAGGTGGCTGGTGGTACAACGCTTGTGGACAGACCAATCTGAATGGAGTGTGGTACAGTGGCGGGGTTTACCGCAGCAAATTTCAGGACGGAATCTTCTGGGCAGACTACGGAGGTGGTTTTTATTCGCTAAAGTCAGTTCGCCTCATGATCCGGCCAATAGACTAAAACCTGGTTCTCTTCAGATGCACCTCAGTCTCCTTCCTTATCTTTCTCTACCCATAAATAAATACTGTAAAAGGCAGACCCAGGAATTTCTGCCACTATAAAAGACAGCTGAGGAAGATGCAGTGATGTGTTTACGGCCAGATGATGACTCCAGAACACAGTCTGCATTGTGGCGAGCTAACTAAGGCTCATATGAAGACCGGTTCAACTGAATTCTTTCCTGTGTCCATCAGTGTGGACAGTTCATCAAGCTCTCTGGGGTCCATTCAGTATTACCCTCATGTCCTATTTTACTCACTCTTCTTGATATTCAATATGTAATAAAGGGAAAATGGTTATTTACCGAAGAGATTTCTTCTGAGCAGCTAATGGCGACTTATTGAAAGTAGTGTTTCCCACATCATGGGGCATTGAATAAACTGGGATGTTTAATCTTAGTAGCATGAAAATTGATGCAATCTAAAGCAGTGCTGAGAATATCCTGAAAAACAGTGAGGGGACAGGAATTTTTCAATCTACTGTCTACTGGGATTTTCTGGACTTCTGGGGCAACGGCCCCCAACAGAAACAGAACTCGTGCAACAATGTGCTTGTCCAGTGTGCATATGGCTGAGATGGCGAGTATGTAAATATCTTTGGCTTTATTTGTGAAAGTTAATTTAAAAGGGTGTGATTCTACTCAGGCCAAATGTTCACAATGTTGTCACTCTGCCAATCTTTGTTATTTATCAGTGTATTTATGTTAAGTATAGTCATGGCCATTTTATATCTAGCCCTGTAACAATACCATTCTTAATACAATTTTCTTATCCAGTCTAGAAATACATTAGTAACACTAATGTAACAGAGTGCCACATACAGAGAGAGATAAAACTAACCTGGCATGGGTGTCTAGTTGACTTCATGATGGACAAGTTGTGACATCCACTGCCAGCCATCCAAGAAGAATTAAATCTTTATACAAACACTTTCACCCTTCACTAAAATTCTTATTCTAATGAACATTAACAGCATGAATGTAAATGTAACTATTACAGTGTAATATATCAGTCAAGCCTTTTTAGTTATAAAGGATGGTATCATTATCATCTGAAATGAACCACTTTATTTGATCTGATTTAACTGCAATCCAAGGTGTCATATTACTGAATTAGATCAGGGGGATTTCCAAATTTAACAAGGTGAGCAGAACAGAAATTAGCTGCGACCACTGTGGGAGACCACATTTAAATAAGAATTTTTCTTAATTGTATATAAAAAAAAATCTAAAAGGAAGAAGCAAAGGGAAGGCTTAAATGAATGTGTAAGGGAAAAAAGAAAGCTTTGCAGGAGGTCAGATTATATCAAAGACAGAAACATAAAAAAAAAAACAGATAAGGAAGAATATTAAATAATGTTTTTATACAATAATTTAGGTGAGTGATGCACTGATTGCAAAAATCTGGGCAGATATAGTAACCCACTTAAACCAACAGCCATTTTGACCAAAAGCTCAAGTCTTTCAGCTTTCAACAATGCAAATGATGAGGAACAAAAAAAAGAAAATCATCGACCACTGCTGTCAGTAAATGTGATCTTGTATGCAGATACAATGAAGAAAAAATTGTATATCTGGATATTATGATTCTGCTCTAGACTCTTCTCTCTGAGGAGCTATAGGTCAGAAAAGACAGGAGCTGTCTGACGCAAACACTAAGCGGGGGAAACGCATGCAGTCAACAGATT
This sequence comes from Etroplus canarensis, assembly GCA_015106775.1. Lineage (NCBI taxonomy): Eukaryota > Metazoa > Chordata > Actinopteri > Cichliformes > Cichlidae > Etroplus > Etroplus canarensis. Next base: position 11,166 of record VUQH01005876.1, on the reverse strand, counting down.
TTAGCTTGCATTCTCACACAAACAGAGCCAGCAAATTGGGTAATTATCGTTTGTTTATTCATGAATGCCAAAAGCCCAAGCCTGACCAGGACTAGCTGTTTTAGATACTGACACGCAGGACTGTAAGTTACCGGAATAAGTAGGGAATGACCCCCACCCAGCTGGCATGATTTTCTGATATGAGCTATGACATGTTAAACCTGCCGTTTTCCATTATATTAGTTTTTCCAAACACTGATGCTCATGTCCCGCAGCTACCACTACTCAATAGCAAAAGCAAGCTTGTTTCTGGCATTCTGTAAAATCTTTCTCAATTAACAGAGGCCAACAGCACAAAATATATGCAGCAGCATCTCATTAATTACACTGGGACTGTAATATAAATATTAAGCTCCTAATCAGTAACATGCTACTCAGACGTGTAACACTACCTTCCATGAATACACAGGGCATTTTTCATCTGTATATTTTGTTCATTAAAGCCAACAGCTGTTGGTTCAACCATGTAAATGAAAGTGAAAACAAGTTTTTACCTTTAAATCAGATGCAGATCTAATGTGTATTTTATTCTCTTCCTAACCCAAATGACTATTTTTAGATCATAAGCCCTTCCACATTTCCACAGCAGTGTGTGGCAGTTTCACACATACTCATAGCAAACTGGCTACTGATGCGCTGTTTCGATTACAATTTAGCCAAGGTGAAAGGATACTGAGCATAGGAAATATTTTAAAGTACACTATATGGACAAAATCACTGGGCCACCTACGCGTTACACCTACAGGAGCTTGTTTTACATCCCATTCTTAATCCACAGCTGGTCCTCCCTTTGCAGCTATAACAGCTTTTGCTCTTCTGGGAAGGCTTTCTACAAGATTTAGGAGTGTGCTTCTACAGGAATTTTTGCCTATTCATTTAGAAGAGCAATGGTGAGGTCAGACACTGATGTATGATGAGAGGGCCTGGCTTGCAATCTCTGTTCTAGTTCATGCCAAAGGTGTTGGGCTTGAGATCAGGGCTCTGGTGTGGTTTAGTCAAGTTCCTCCACACCACCTTTATCCAATCAAGCCTTTATGGACCTTGCTTTGTGTTCTGGGGTGTAGTCATGCTGGAACAGAAAACAGCCTTTCCCAAACTGTTCCCACAAAACTGAAAGTTTAGAATTGTCCAAAAGGTCTCTGTAAGTTGAAGAAATAAGATTTCCTTTCGCTGGAACAAATAGGCCCAGGACAACCCCAGAAAAAAAAAAAACGCCACAAAGGATTTTTCCCACCTCCACTGAACTTTACAGTTAGCACAATGCAGTGAGAGGAGTAACATTCTCCTGGTATTTGCCAAACCAAATGTTTTCTAAAACTCTAACGCTTGGCACTGCGTCCGGTAATGTAAGGTTTGCATCAAGGTTATTATAGTTAACTAAAATTAAATGAGAAAAATAATTTGAGTAAACTGAAATAAAAATAAAAACTAAAAACTAGATCTTTGGTGAAAATTAAAACTAACTAAAATGATAGTGTGCTCACAAAACTAACTAAAATTAAATAAAAATATGTAGGAAACATGCTTAGTTTTAGTCTTTGTCAGTTTGGCCAAATTCAGTAAGACAGCCTGTCTGACGAGGCTTTGGCTTTGGTCTGTTCACTGAGAGCCAAAGTGTCTACCTGACTAAAAATCAGCTGTTTAACAATAAAACAACATCTAACAATAAAACTAATAAAAACTAAACTAAAACTAAACCATTTCAAATAAAAACTAAACTGGAAAGAGAAAACCTGTTGTAGAGACTAAAACTACAGTAAACTGAACTGAAAACAAAAGCACAAAATGAAACAAAAATAAAAACTATAAAAACTCTGGTGTGCATGCAGCTCTTTAGTCACTGAAACCCATACCATAAAGCTCCTGGCACACAATTTTTGGAACGCTGCAGTTACTGAATCTGCAGAGTGTTGGCGACTTTTGCGCCTGTGCATCTCAGCACTGGTTTACCCTACTCTGTAACTTTACATGTTCTGCCACCATAAGGCTGACTTGCTGTTGTTCCTAAAAGCTGACAATTTGCAATAATACCACTTACAGTTGATCATGGAATATGTAGGAGGAAAGAAATTTTACAATCTGGCTTGTTGCAATGGTGACTCAAATTCAGTAAACGCTTTAGAGTGAGCTATTCTTCCACAAATGTCTGTAAATGCAGACTGCGCGGCTAGATGCTTGATTTTATACAACTTTAGCCATGGGACTGAATGAAACACCTGAACTGATTAAGAGGTATGACCCAATACTTTTGTCCATATAATGTTTATATATGGGGTTTTCTTTAAGTTTAGCCATAAGTTTCTATGGGTTCTTTGTCCCTACATGATTTCCCAGAGAAGAACAAGAACAAGCTCATCTGAGCATTTAACAAGCTGGTCCTGTGGTGAGCTCAGACAGAAGGGAGCTCTGTCTGCCACACCTAATAAGCGGGTCAGAGATCAGACTTTTGCACATATACAAAGTTCAGCACAAATGTACCACTGTAGAAAACCAGAACGTAGTCACTGTAGAGCCAATACTTGACTCTTTCTCCAGACAGTTTATCACCAGTGATAGGCATCACACCCATAAAAGATGGAAATGGAGGACAGATGCAGACATGATAGGAAGTCACAGAAATGTCACAAATTTTTAGTAGAAAACAACCACCCTGTGTTGCATGAATTAAAAAAACAAACAAACAAACAAACAAAAAAAAAAAACAAAA
>VUQH01005875.1:18850-45428 GCA_015106775.1 Etroplus canarensis | reverse complement strand
TTTTACTTTACAGAAAATTAACTGTCAAAAGAGAACTCCACCCACCACCTCTAGTGTTTCAGATTTTTAGGCTAATTCCAGGTAAACTGAATAGCTGTTGCTTAAAAGAAACTTATCGTAAGCGATTAAAACTACAGCTGAATAGTGATCTAGGATGTGACTCATCATCAACAGTTATTCAGTCAGTTGTTTGGATCATAAATACCCAAGTACCTCAACAACCAGGCCATAACTTTGGACAGAAGAAGAATATGATGAAGCACTGTAGGCACAGCAGGCTTTTCATACTTACATTATGTACACTTTCCTACCCTTCTGCTTGACTTTGGATAATAAAGACTTGCCCAGGGTTACCCCTGATCATTATAAACAAAGAGCAAAAAAATTTTACTGGTTAAGTAAACCAGATGTTCTGTAAAAAAAATTAACTGTCATAGCACAAAGTTAACCCCAAATGATTATGTGAACTTATAATACGAAGTGACGAGGATGCTCAGCACTGTAACTCCTGCACCAAAATTGTCTCTGTCCTTAATGGAGTGATTACACTGACTTCGACAGGCAGAACACTGGCAGTTCACCTTAGCTCCTCAGAGCTGCCAATCTCGACTGCATCTCTTCAATGTCCTCCTCTGATTCTTCGTCTGAAGCCGCAGTTGCTCCAGCAGGCTCCATTTCAGGCAGGGCGTCTGTGACTTTGCTCGGTGCTTTGCCAAGGGCACCTGACAGACCAAACAGAACCACTTACTTTAAGGCCAATCTATGGTTTAAACTCCCTAAAAAGCAAAACTACCAAACATAAATATGCCGCAACTTCATTCAACCAATCTCTTCACCTGCTGTGATCTCAAAGAGGATCCTGTCAACTTCCTCCTCTGCTGCTTCCTCCATCTCCTCTCCATCTTCCATGCTCTCAAATGTGTCTTCCAGCATTTCCTCGATGATACCAGCCTGAAAGATGAGTATGGGTACACAATGTCAAGTTTTAGCAACATAAAAGCAAGATAAAATATCCTCCTTTGCTGTAATCCCAAAGGTTGGGTAATTCCTTTGTTACAGCAGTTAAAAAAGTAGTTGAACACAAACTATGACAAAATATCTGAAATAAGCACAGTGGTATATAGCTTGACAAAATAAAATGCAATTTTAACTAAAAGTAAATACAACAAATCAAAAATAAAAATATTATGTAATAGTACAATTTAAAAATAAAGCAAAATATCTGAAATTCAACAAAAATGTAAAAACAATTAAAAAAACTCACGTTTTGTCTTTGATTTTAAATACAGTAAAACAGCACAGCAAATATTAAATGATATTGAAGTGCTTCAGTACAAAAATCATGTAAGAATTATACAATGGTAAATGGTGAACAGAGTCACTCATGGTTGATACCTGACCTTCATCATCTCCTTTGATAGCTCCCTCATGGTGGCCTGGATCTCTGGGACCTTGATTAGATTCTGCATGGCTTTCATGACATCTGTGCTTTTCTGCATGGCTCCAGCCACACGTGCTACGGCTAAAAACAAACACATTTGTTCACTGATAGAAAAGAGCACATATAATTGGAGAGCAGGTTTTGCAATGGCATTAAGTGTATATAAATATGTTAGTGTACTGCCACACTCACCAAGCTGATTCTTCATGCTGAGAACAACAGAGTTCATCTGGGCTTTGGAAGCATAAAGTTTTGTGATAGCCCGTTTGGACTGAATCATCTCCTTTGCAAGGACCACACACACATCTTTCTGTCCCTTTTTGGCAGCATCCTTGATGGATCTTTTAACTTTTTCTTGTTCTCTTTGAATATCTGGAACAAAAAGGTGTGTCATTGTCATTATATAGACAATAACCCATACACATACAGTAACCAGTCACCTAGTTACACCTTGCTAGTACTGAGTTGGACCACCTTATGCCATCAGAACTGCTTTAACTATTTGTGGCATAGATTCAACAAGGTGCTGGAAACAGTCCTCAGAAATTTTGGTCCATATCGACATAATAGTCTCACACAGTTGTTGGAGATTTGCCGGCTGCACAGCCATGGCGCAAATCTCCCATTACACCACAACCCGAGGGTGTACTATTGGACTGAGATTTGTAACTGTGGAGAACATTTAAGTAGAGTGAACTCATTTTCATGTTCAAGAAACCAGTTTGAGATGATTTGAGCTTTGTAACATGTTGTTTTAGCCTGCTGGAGCAGGCATCAGAAGATGGGTACACTGTGGTCATAAAACAGGGGTGTCCATACTTTTTTAAGAGTGCCAGATTTATTAATGGGAAAACACCCAAGGGCAACAGTCTCTCCTGAGAGTTTTTGAATCATAAAAGTTTCACACATCTCTCAGGGCAAATGTTCTCCCCAATTTTCATGACATAGTACTTGATAAGCTCCCCATCCATAAAAGGTTTGTCATGTTTAGCAATTAATATGGCCATTTCGTAGCTTGCTTTGGTGGTACTGTCATTTGAATCCCAGGCCTGCATAAACAACCACTGTTGTGAGGCCAAACCAGCTTTAAGATCCTTTACGTTTCAACAAGGAAACTTGCTGAAAAAGGCCTGTTAGCTTTTAGTTTACAATAGCATGTTTTGTCTGATGGTGACTCTGCACATTGAACCCCTTATACACAGTAATACTCTCTCAGCCAACGAGGCAAACAAGGTTGTTTCGGTTTTCAGTGAAAAAATATTGCAGTTTCCATCTCTCACCCTCACTATCAACTTTTCCAGTCTTCTGTTGTCCAATTTTAGTGAGCTCACATGAATTGTAACCTTGATTTCATGTTATTAGCTAGTATGGTCTTCTGCTGCTGTAGCCCTACTTCAAGCTTCACATGTTGCGTGTTCAGAGATGCTCCCCTGCATACCTTGGTTGTAACGAGCAGTTATTTTAACTACTGTTGGATTCCCATCAGCTCTGAGCAGTTTGGCCATTCTCCTCTGACATCACACAGCATTTTTACCAAGGATATTTTCTCTTTTTCAAACCTTTCTCTGTAAACCCTTGAGAGGGTTGTGCAGGAGAATCCCAGTACATCAGCAGTTTCTGAAATATTCAAACTGGCACTAACAACCATGCCACGTTCAAAGTCTCTTAAATTGCCTCTCTTTCCCATTTTGATGGTTGCTTTGAACTGCAATAGGTCCTCTTTACATGCCTAAATGCATTACATTGCTGCCATATGACAGGAAAGGGTATACCTAATGAGGTGGCTGGTGAGTATATTTGATCAACTACTGCATCTAGTGATTATTTTACATCTTCCTGACCAATAAGCCAATGAGTTTCCACTGTAATTAACTACAGAAGGTAGTTGTTGTAGATTTGAACAACATTTGTAGAACTCTTCCATTTGTTTGTTACAAATACAGTGAAAATGAATTTATGAACTGAATGATAATGTCAAACTTAGTGTTTGTAAATGAATAGACGTTGAGATGTCAAACATCGGCTGTAGTCTTACCTCGAACTTGTCTGTCAATCACTCTCATTTCCTTCCTAATTTTATGATTCCACTCCCTGACCTGAAACAGCACATGATGTTATTATTACAAAACGCATCAAATTTTCACCCAAAACAGTCACAGGCTGTGTGTAATTTTCATTTCTACACAGGTGTCATATTAAACTTATGAGGCTAATTTGTAATAGATCGTGATGTCTGCTGAAACGACTACACTCTGGGTTTGTTTACATTGAAGACCTATATTAGCATCTATGCTAACTGGCGCTTTAACACAAAAAACAATAATCGGTTAGTGATCAGTGAAGTTAGAGTGTATAAAAGCGTGTAATGTTAAATACTGTTAAAATAATGTAGGCAAACGCCACAAGCCTATTTTTAACCAGAGTGATGTCAGCTGTTGAATTAGCCAGAAGTATCAACAGATTGGATGGACCAGCCCTAGCTAGCTGACAGCTAACGTCAGCGAGGTTAGCTAAAGGTATTCTCGTTCTTTTTCTTTTTGCCGAAAAAACTCTTAAAGACAGGTCCTGATCTTCATCCGTCGGTACTCACTAGGTCAGCGGGTGGTTTCTCCTGTGATTTCCCGAACAGTCCCATCGTAGGTACTGAGTTAACAGCCAAACTAACCTATCTGACTGAAACTAGCTGGCTAGCAGAGCTTGTTAAACTAGCGCTTCCTGTTCTGAACTGAGGCGCTCCGGGCTGAGTACAAACATGAAAACACACTCACGTCCTCACCAAGGAAACAAAGACAAGTGCTCGAGTGAAGACGAAATCGAACGAGACAGGCACTAGTGATATGCCCTTAAAACTACTGAACGCATTTATGTCCAGTCATTATATGAATTCAGTAAATCCCTCACTAGAGTTTATGTACAAATTCAATCTCAATATCCACATCTGTGTGGAACTTTAAAGCCATTATCCATAACCAATTATGGTGTTAATATGCTCTCTCTCCAGGTAAAATTACCTGTTGTAAATAAAACAAACATAGTTACTCACCAACTAATGCAGCCTTTAATAATTATCAACACAAGCCCTCCTTTTGTTCCCTCCTCTTTTTGAAGGATGCTTAGCAAACAGTGTCTCCGGTAGCGTAGTGGTTTGTGCATTTGCCTTCTCCAGGTGGGGACACAAACCCCTCTCACCATGGAGGTTTGTGTCAGGAAGGGCATCTGGTGTAAAACCTCTGCCAAATTACCAATGCAGATTAATCCGCTGTAGTGACGCCGTGGTGGAGAATACAAGGGAGCAGCTGAAAGGTACACACTTAGTAAATATACAAGTTGCACTAAACTTTAATCTTCTCTAGTAAATGAAGGGAAAAATGTTTATTCAGAATTTATATTTATTCAAGTTAAGACAGTTGTCATGATTTTGATTTTGACCAACTTGTTAAAATAAGTTATCAACTGACTAAAATATGTACAGGTAACAAACTCAGCTTTTTATGTTAGAGTTTTTGATTTTGAGTTTTACTTATTAACCTCATGAACTGTTTTTTCCACAGTGTAAATATGTTTAAAGTATAGTTTTTGCTGATTTTTCTTTCATTAAAGTTGTGTAAATATGTTTAAAGTACCTTTAACAATATACTTTTTTGCTGCTTTTTTAATTAATTGTTTTCATATCAGATGTATTTTTATAACTGAATAACTCTAAATACTTGATTGCCTTTGCTGCTCTATATAATGCAAATTTCTCCATTCTGTGACTAATAACAACTATTCTTATAGTTTTGCATTTTTCATTAGTTTTTTGTTTTTCATTTTTATTTCCAGTTCAATTTAGTTTCAGTTAGTTTCGAGTGTGGTTTTGGTTGTTTTAGTTTAGGTTTTATTGCTTAAAAATCATACTGAATTAGTAAATCTGTATTAGTTTTTACCCTTTGTTCTAATAAACTGTGATGGTGGTTGATTCACAGTCATGTAGACACCCATCTCTATATTATAAAATAAAAGCACTAAAGTCTCTTGTACCCATCCATCCATCTTCTTCCGCTTATTTAATTCAGGGTCACTGGGGCCTATTCCAGCTGCCATGGAGTGGGAGGCCAGGGTACAACTAGGACAGGTTGCCGGTCTATCACAAAGAGACAGACAAGCATTCACACTCACAACTATGGCCAATTTAGAATAGTGATTTAACCTAACCCCACGCCTATCTCTGGGCTGTAGAAGGAGGCCAAGGTACCCAGGGCAGGCCAGTCCACTCCAGCCTGCCTGCACTCTCTTCTTCACCTCTCTTGTGCATTGGCCGTTGCTTTGAATGGTTGAGCCCAGGTATTTAAACTCCTCCACCTTCACTACCTCTACTCCTTGTATCTTCATCATTCCATCTGCCTCACTTTCATTCATACACATGTTTTCTCTCTTGCTTCTACTGACTTTTATTCCTCTTCTGTCCAGGGCATACCTCCACCTCTCCAGGCTGTCTTCCACCTGCTCCCTGCTCTCACTGCAGATTACAAGGTTGGTTGGGAACATCTTAGTCCATGGAGACTCCTGCCTGACCTCATCTGTCAACCTGTCCATCACCATTGTAAACAAGAAGGGGCTGATGTAATCCCACCCCCAACTTGAACCCATCTGTCACTCCTACCACACACCTCACCACTGTCTCACTGTCCTCATACATGTCCTGCATCACCTTCACATACTTCTCTGCCACTCTTGAATTCCTCATACAATAACACAGTTCCTTTCTAGGCACTCTATCATATGCTTTCTCAAGATCCATAGACACAGTGCAACTCTTTCTGACATTCTCCATACTTCTCCATACTCTCAAAGCAAATATGGCATCTGTAGTAAACTTTCTCACCATGAAGCCATACTGCTGCTTGCTGATTGCCACCTCTCTTCTTAACCCAGCTTCAACAACAATATGGCTTATCAGCTTTATACCTCTGTAGTTACTACAGCTTTGCAATCACCTTTGTTCTTGAAGATTGGTACAATACAATTCTTCTTCATTCCTCAAGCATCCGCTCACTCTGTGGAGATAATCCTAAATGGCTATTATGTTGGCTTTGTCGATAAGAATAAATTACATGTTGTTAATAACTCAATGTTGCACAAAGTGCAGTCAGCAGCACTATGTTGAGTTATCTGAATAGGCTAATTATATTAATAACTTTAGAAAAACCATTATACAATAATATTTTCAGACAAACAATGACTACTCCTTTTTATCCTCGTCATGCTCATATAACTCAGTGGTTAGAGTCATTACTACATACAGGATGGCATAATGATTCTGCTTGTGTTTCTGTGTGTTTTTTATGTTGCATATTTAAAGAACTTTACAGTGATGCCTCATATTTACTGCTTTACTTTTTATTTGACTAATGCTCTTTTCTCTTGTAGCTATTCTTTTGGTAGTTACTTCAGCAGCTTGGCCAGAAAATTCATTGTAATGAATATTCAACAATAAAAATAAAGCTAGTTTTCATACATATACAATACAATGTACACTGGTGAATCAGTTTTGAGCTCTATCCAGCTGCATGGACTTCACAATAGCATTTTACAGGATTCATCATTCTAGACATGGCTTGAACAGGTTGGCTGCTGCTACACTGAAGTGACAGACTACAAATCTATTTTTTACTCAAGGGTACCTGTGTGTTGAGTCTGCACAATAAACTGAGGGTTTGTATGAATTCAAAACTTTTGACGTAAAAACAAATCTTTTACCAGTTTTTTTCATGCACATGTCTATGGAGAGGCAATCTGATTTGCCATTGTCTGTATCATGCTGCTTTGAATGATGCTGCTGTATTTGCTTGATGGACTGCCCCCACAAGTGAGAAGTAACAAAGTACAAATACTTTGTTACCCTACTTAAGTGGAAGTTTCAGGTATCTGTACTGTATTCATTTTCCTGACAACTTTTAACTTTTACTCCCTACATTTAAGTCAAATATCTCTACTTTCTCCTCCTTGCATTTTCAAAGCAGGCTTGTTATGTTAGGCTTTTCTAACATCAAATGAAGGGAACAATAACATACAAGATGAACCTACTGATGTATCCATCCTAGGTGAGACTGATGTAAAAAAAACCTAGAGATAAAAGAAGCAAAAACAATTTATGCATCATTTATATCACTATACTCATTTTTCTGTTTAAGTGTGGAGACAAAATCATCCAGCTACAGTGTAGGCAACAGCAAATTGTTTACATAAAATAGATAATTGTAAATAGTTAATTTTATCTGGTTTTCTTTTCTCTTCTTGTGGTCTATATAAGGTTATTCAAAATGAATACATAACAAATGCAAGTTGAAATAAAGTTCCTTTTTTCTTGTATTAATATTATTTCAATATTATATTAATATGACACAAGGGTCAGTTAACGTTGCACAGAAATAGCTGGTAGAAATGTCCTTCAAAGGGCTGCTTTTTATTTATACTCTTGAGTATACTTCACACCCTGTACATTTCCACTTTTACTTGAGTAAATGAGATAAATTAGTACATCAAGTTCTAGAGCCTTTTTTTTAACACAAGTATCTGTACTTTGACTTGAGTAAGGAATGTGTGTACTTTTACCATCTGTGCTTGGTTAAGAGATTTAATGTTGCACATTTCTCCTCATATTTACTTTGCTACAAATTAATATTTAACTTTGGAAAATTCTTTGCATCAGGTTTCATTAACTAATCCAAGGGTTGACACTAAAATAGGTGTTTTTTTATAGAAATATGAAGTATTCTTGGATACTACAATAGACCATCCAGCTGCTTTTGAAAATGACATTGGAACGTTTACCTAACTCAGTGGTTCTCAAACTTTTCTGGCATGCCCCACTTCAGAAGCCAAAGGATGTTTGCGCCCCACATCACCTAAAAATGCACACCTCACAATTATATCAGTGACTAACTACATTGAATTCTATCCATCTTCTTCCATTTTTCCAATTCAGGGTCACAGGAGTCTATCCCAGCTGTCATGGCGCAAAAGGCAGGGTACGCCTTAGACAGGTTGCCATTGCATGTCCTATGGTTTATTTAGAATCACTAATCAACCTAAACCCTTTGCATGTCTTTGGACGGTGGGAGGAAGCTGCAGTACCTGGAAAAAACCCTACACAGGCAGGACATCCAAACTTCACAAAAAAACATCCAAGCTGACTGGCTGATGGATGTGAACCCAGACCCTCTTGCTGTAAGGTGACAATGATAACCACTGCACTGCTCAACTACATTGAATAGATAAGCAGCACGGTGATAGGTAAGTTTAATCTACATTCAATTGTACTATATCATCAGCACAATAGCATTAACAAACTCTTGTTTGTTTTCTTTTAAAAAAATCAAATCTATTCACCTTAGTTTCACATCATATTTTTCACTTAGTTGTCTGTGCCCTGCCTGCAGCAGTTCAGCACCCCATCCTTACAGTTTCAGAATCACTGACCTAACCTAAGAGGTGAAATGCATTAAAGACATTTTCAAGCAGTATATTCCTTTATTAATTTTACTAAAAGTAAGTCATTAAGTATTGTTGATTTATTAATGTATTAATCACAAGGAAACCTATGCACAGCATTCTGATAGGGGGCTTAGCCCCCCCTAAAGGTCTGATGCTAGAATCGCGCCTGAACTTGTGGTTTTCTCCCAGTAAATGTGTTTTCAGGTAGCACTTTCATGCTGTGCCACTACCTCCAGATATTATTTAGATATCTATAACGCTAATGTCTTAGTGTTACCTTTTAATGTTAGATTTGAAGGGAGAAACTGCACCTGAAAGGTTAAATTCAGGGCAAAATGCACAACTCGCTGCTGTTGATTACTGATTGTGACGCACTCGTCGGTCCCCTTTCTAGATTTTTCTGTTATCGATTGGTTGTCCCACCAATCACGTAAGGACATTGGGTGTGACGCGGCCAATCACAGGCGTCTGTGGGCGGGCCGGAGGAGCATGTCAGTCAGAGCCGCTGGGTGATGCTTGGGCTGTGGGAGTGGGAGAATCCGCTCTGGACATTATTGCTCTCTGGGATTACTCTGAATGAGTTTGCTATAAACAGCTTTACTTACATAACAGCTAGTAATTCAGTTAGTGCACGCTCAGCTAGCCGTCTCGTATATATTCAGAGCCGACGACACGCTTAAATATATTACATTTAGGAATAGACCGCCATTATATATTTTTTCCCTCACAGGTGTGAGTGCGGTCATTGCTGAGGATAACTTGGGCGAATTTAGGAGCGCTCATTATGTCAGTGGTAGGCATTGATGTGGGTTTCCAAAACTGTTACATCGCTGTGGCCAGGAGCGGTGGCATTGAAACCATTGCCAATGAATACAGTGACAGATGTACGCCGTAAGTATAGCCTAAATATTGACAGACATCATCACCGTGTAGTGTGCTCTGCATATGAGTTTGTTACGCAATGTTTGCAACCGGAGGAGCGCTGGCTGAGCGGTGTACTACACAGAGAGGCAGCAGGGATGGTGGTGCTGCCGAGGCCTGAGCTCATTCCCTGTCACAGCAGGTTATTGTAGGTCAAAATGTCGCTTTTTAAAAATTGACACTTCCTCTTTAAAGACACTTGGCGTGTCTCTTGATGACCACCAGTGAGCTGTCCAGTGTACGACAAAGTTGACTGAGTTAACCAACTTAAATGGCGTTATTTCTTTATAAGGCATGTTTGCGTACTGTGTGCTGTAAAGGAGAATAATTAGGCATAGTGATAATGTTTCAGTTAATTTATGCAAGCGCCTTATCATAATTCCAGGGTGAATATAATTTGGCTTATAATGAAACTGAATTTGCTGCAGCATCCTGCAAACAGGGATGTGCAGCTGGAGAGTGCGAGGAGCATTGCACCTTTAAAAAAGGATGAGGGGATTTTTTTTGTGGCAAGGTGAAACTAGGGAGTGACTTGTCAGTGCCAGCCAGTGTGTAATGGATCTTTGTGTGACCTGAAACATTCATCTCTGTCAGTAAATACAATGTTTTGCTGTTGGTCTGTTTTAAAAGGTATTCTTTCTCCTTTTTGGATTGGAAAAGCTTCATTTTAAAGGTGAACCGATAGGTGTCACTGCTCTAGTTTCTAGTTCTTCAGACTCCCTTGTGAAATGTCCTAATCCAAACACAGTCACCCAGTTACTGTTCTGCTTCATCTGCCACATCTGTTAACAGGATTGTTTCTGTTTATTTTGCCTGCCTAATTTGCTGATATGTTTGTCTTCCATTAAGGGCCTGTGTGTCTTTGGCCCCCAAAAGTCGCATGATTGGAAATGCAGCCAAAAGTCAAGTAAGCTCAAATTTTGTTTTAGCAGGCACATCACACATTCAAACGATGGAAGTAATTTCAACAGTTTTTAACCAACAGCTTTACAATATTTACCAAGTGTGCTCTTATTTCAGGTTATAACAAACTTCAAAAATACAGTCCATGGATTCAAAAAGTTCCACGGCAGAGCATTCGATGACCCATTTGTCCAAGCAGAAAAACCCAAACTGCCTTACAGTTTACATAAGCTGGCCAATGGAAACACTGGAATTAAGGTAAAGTGTGTTACATCTTCCAGCATGCCCTTTTTCACCTGTTTCCATTTTCTCCCCTTGCATTCTGTCACTGGACATCTTTGTTCTTTGCCCACCTCTTCAACTGCTCCTTGATGGACATAATCAGCCAATCTAATGTAGACATGTTCAAGGCAAAGTTCTTACCAAGCATCAAAATGGGGAAGAAAAGTAATTTAAGTGACTTTGAACATGGCATGGTTGTTGGGGCCAGATGGGGTGTTCTGAATTTTCAGAAACAAGAGAATGGTCTGAAAAAGAGAAAATATCCAGTGAGCAGCAGTTTTCGGGGAAAAATGCCTTGTTGCCAGAGGTTAGAGGAGATCAGCCCAATTGTGTTGATCTGATAGGAAGGCAACAGTAACTCATATAACCACAACCAAGGTATGCAGGAGAGCACCTCTGAATGCACAACATGTTGATCCTTGAAGCAGATGGGCTACAGCAGCAGAAGACCACATGGGCTGCCACTACGTTCAGCTAAAAACATGAAACTGAGGCTATAATTCACATGGACTCATCAAAATTGTATAGTAAAAGATTAGAAAAATTATGCCTGGTCTGTTAAGTTTTGATTTTGAGTTCTGCTGCAGCATTCTGATAGTAGGGTTAGAATTTGGTGCAAACAAAATCATGGATCCATCCTGCCTTGTATCAACAGTTCAGCAGTGGTGATGTTACGGTGTGGAATATATTTTCTTAGCACATTTTGGGTGTCTTAGTACCAATTGAGCACTGTTTTAACACCACAGCCTACCTGAGTATTGTTGCTGACCATGTTCATCCCTTTATGACCCATTGTATGCTTGATGGCTGCTTCCAACAGGACAATGCGCCATGTCACAAAGCTCAAATCATCCCAAACTGGTTTCTTGAACTTGGCAGTGAGTTCATTGTACTCAAATGGCCTCCACAGTCACCAGATCACAATCCAATAGAGCACCTTTGAAATGTAGTGAAATAGGAAACTCTCATTCTTGATGTGCAGCTGACAAATCTGTACCAACTGTGTGATGTAATGATGTCAATATGGATCAGAATCTCTGAGTAATATTTCCTGCACCTTGTTGAATATGTGCCACAAAATTAAGGGAGTTCTGAAGGCAAAAGGGGGACTAACCAGGTACTAGCGAGGCATACATAATAAAATGGCCTGTGAGTGTAAGTAAACTGGACGCATAAAAGCTAATTTTCTTTTACATCTTATCATTTACCTCCAAGCAACCAAATACTTTTACGCTTTAGTTTTTAATTTGTCTTGGGACATCCTAATTGCTTTTGTGTTTTCAGGTGCGTTATTTGGACGAGGACAAAGTGTTCACAGTGGAGCAGATCACAGGGATGCTGCTCACCAAGCTGAAGGAGACATCAGAGAGCGCTCTGAAGAAGCCAGTGGTGGACTGTGTTGTCTCTGTGAGCAATGAAAACATTTCAAAGAACAGTCAGTATAATTCGGAAGATGTGTCAATGAAACTTATTGATTGTTGCTCTGCTTTACAGGTGCCAAGTTTTTTCACAGATGCTGAAAGACGGTCAGTGTTTGATGCAACTCAGATTGCAGGGCTGAACTGTTTACGGCTAATTAATGATACCACTGCAGGTCAGTGATTTTGGATAAATTAGGAAGAGTGAACTTTTTGAAGTAGTTGCATAAGACTAATGTTTGTGTTAAAGTTTGAATGACAGCAACCTTTTCCTGGGTAAACTGCTCAATACATACACTACCATTCAAAAGTTTGGACGCACCTTCTCATTTCTCATTGACTTCTGCACAACACAACTGATGGTCCCAACCCCAGGCAAGAAATTTCACAAATGAACCCTGACAAGGCACACCTGTGAAGTGAAAACCATATCAGGTGACTACCTCATGAAGCTCACAGAGAGAATGCCAAGAGTGTGCAAAGCAGCTATCAAAGCAAAGGGTGGCTATTTTGAAGAATCTAAAATATAAAACATGTTTTGAGTTATTTCCCACTTTTTTCTTCACTACATAATTCCGTATGTGTTCATTCATAGTTTTGATGGTTTCAGTGAGAATCTACAATGTAAATATTAATGAAAATACAGGAAAACCATTAAATGAGAAGGTGTGCCTACATTTTTGACTGGTAGTGTATATTATATGGGACATTAGGGCTATGTTTTAGGTAGATTTATTAGAATACTCTATCTTAAAAATATAAGCATTGAAAGTAAATGTCTTTCTTATGAACAGTGGCTTTGGCTTATGGGATCTATAAACAAGATCTCCCTACTCCAGAAGAGAGGCCAAGAAATGTTGTATTTGTGGACATGGGGCATTCATCATTCCAGGTCTCCATCACTGCCTTCAACAAAGGCAAACTCAAGGTTAGCCTTTTGTCTTCTTCTGTCTGCAGCTGCATTTATACCTGTGTTTTTAGACTCTAAGCTCAATATCAGTCTGGTCTGTCAGGTTCTCGCCACAGCATTTGACCCATACCTCGGAGGGCGTTGTTTTGATGAGGCACTAGTAGATTACTTCTGTGAGGAGTTTAAGGGCAAGTACAGGCTCAATGTGAGAGACAACCCGAGGGCTCTTCTGCGTCTACACCAGGAGTGTGAGAAACTGAAAAAGCTTATGAGCGCCAACTCCTCTGACCTGCCTCTAAACATAGAGTGCTTCATGAATGACATTGATGTTTCCAGCAGGATGAACAGGCACAAACTAATTTATTTTCTTCATCTTAAAAATACATCTCTAATGTGGAAATTTAGGATTATAAATATTGGTTTTACTTTATTTAAATCCTCAAGGTCACACTTTGAAGAGATGTGTGCTCAATATCTGATGAATGTGGAAATGCCACTGAAATCAGCCCTCGAACAATCAAGTAAGTCTCAAGTATAGGTGAATTTACCACAGGCTGTTACACTGATATGGCATTACAAATAATATTATTAATATTATATTATGCAGAACCCACTCAAGAATCTGTGTTTTGTGGCAGAGTTGAGTCGGGATGATATCTATGCAGTGGAGATAGTTGGAGGAGCCACACGAATCCCAGCTATCAAAGAGAGGATCACCAAGTTTTTCGGGAAAGACATCAGCACCACACTCAATGCAGATGAAGCAGTAGCAAGAGGCTGTGCACTTCAGGTTGAATTCTTCTCTAGCATTAACACCTATTATGTCATCTCGATATACAAAAAAATTCTCCAGTTGTTAAGATAAAGTACAGTAAATATGTGTTTATCTGTGTGGTATGTGTTTGTTTGTGTGTAGTGTGCAATTTTGTCACCAGCATTCAAGGTTCGTGAATTTTCTATCACTGACGTGGTTCCCTTTCCGATCACTATGCGATGGAAAGCACCAACAGAGGATGGACTGGGGTAATTTATTTATTTAGCCTGTCTGTCTGTACACAAACACACACTTATACATGTATTAAACTATCTGGTCCTTATCAGGTTAAAAATTTAGTTATTTAACCTCAGGTGTAAAATGACTCACAACAGATTCCACTGTATCTTTAGTTATTTATTTTCTAAACAAAAAGGAAGCCAAAATTCACAAGCAGTGTATGAAAAACCAAGTAAACCCCATGATTCAGCATCTTATAGAACCACCTTTAGCAACTTTATGTATGACTTTATCAGTCTCTCAGATCTTTGGTGGAATTTTGGCCCGCTCTTGTTTACAACGTTGCTATATTTCATTGAGATTTGCTGCTATTTATTGATGCACTCTTAAGGTCCTGCCACAGCATTACAGTCAGATTGAGGTCTGGACTTTCACTGGCCTATTCCAGTGCCTTTATTCGATTCTTTCCAGCCTTGAGATCATGGTTCTGTTGCGTGACTTAATTCTGGCCAAGCTTTAGCTGTGGGACAGATGGCCTCACATTTGATTCTTGAATACTTAAATACAGAGGACTTCATGGTTCACTAAATGACTGCAAGGTGCTCAGGTATTTTGGCTGCAAAACAAGCCCAAATCATCACCCCTCCACCACCGCATCTGACACTTGGTTTGAGGTCTTTGTGCTGATATGCCTTTTTTGTTTTTTTCCAAACATGTTGCTGTGCATTATGGCCAGACATCTCCACTTTGGTCTCCTCTGTTCAAAGGACATTGTTTCTGAAGTCTTTTAGTTTGTTCAGATGCAACTTTGCAATTCTAAGCTGTGCTGCCATGTACTTTTTTTTTCGAGCTCACTCCAGGTATCCCTTTCCAAACAAGCCATGGTTGTTTTTTTTCTAATTGTACCGTTATGAACTTTAACATTTAACTTGCCAACTGAATCTTGAAGAGTCTGAGTTGTAGTTCTTGGGATTTTTTGCAGTTTCTCTATGCGTTGCACAGACTGACCTAGGCGTGAAGGTTGCTCCTGGGAAATTGGAAACTGTCTGGAAGGTTTTTCACTTGTGAATAATCTTTCTCCTATAGAATGATGGAATTTTTGGAAATGGACAACTGGCTTTGCATGTTTGAATGAATATATACATGCATTTCTATGTCTGCATATCTGGTATTCCTTACTTAAGTCTAAAGCAGGATCAGTCACCTGAGCAAACCAGACAGATGCAAATTATTCCTATGCCACAAGTTTGCTGTGCTAGTTCTCTGTGAACTGCATTAACTTTGAGTGAGGTGAGAACCTCCTATCTTATAACATACAGTCTCAGAAATACAGAACAAAGAATAAATTGTAAAAACAAAAATTAGGACATGTATAAAATGTGTACATAAAAAATATTTGGATTACAGAAATAGCCCAAATAAGTTGATATTTGGAAGGCATTAATCCGGTGATGTCCCTTTTAATAATCAAATCTTATACTTGAATCTTTTTTTGTCCTCCATATAGGTCAGCCAGCTCTAGGATACAGTATGTGTGCTGACTATGATGACTTTCCACAGCCTGACTTTGCTTTCTGGTTGTATTTTTGTTACAGAGAGTGCGAGGTTTTCAGTAAGAATCATGCTGCTCCTTTTTCCAAAGTGATTACTTTCCATAAGAGGGAACCCTTTGACCTTGAAGCCTTTTATAGCAACCCTCAAGATCTCCCCTACCCGGACCACAGGATAGGTAATGGTGCTCTATGAGTGAGCAGTCCTTGCTCACTTTTACATAGAAGGTGGATGTATGGCTGTATCAGGCTCCTTTTACCTGCTGCAAGTTTACAGAAAGAGAGGTGAACAGTGTTTGTACCCTAAGTCATTGGCCCAAGAAAACTGGATTAAAATAAAGCTTAGTTGTTGTGGGACTGAGCTAAACAGCATAATTATCTGTACTGTATATGTATCTGCATGTGGTGCGTGGGTGTGTTTTCTCATGTGGGATATCAGGTTTTTATTTTTTTTGCAATTTCCAGTGGTCCATCACAAGAACATATTCAGGTCCTGTAATAGAAGCCGGTCATTTTCTTTCCATCTGCTTCCAGGCTGTTTTTCAGTACAGAATGTGGTTCCCCAGCCAGATGGTGACAGCTCTAAGGTGAAAGTCAAAGTGCGTGTCAACATCCACGGCATCTTCAGCGTGTCCAGCGCTTCGCTGATTGAGAAGCAGAAAGGAGAAGGAGAGGATATGCAAATTGACTCGGAGCCAATGGTGCAGAATGAAGGCAGAGCAGAGGAGCAGGTAGGATGATTATTACCACAGTTGCTTTTGTGATGCCACAAATGTCAGCAAGTTGGTATATTTGTGCCACACAGAGTAAAAGCACAACCGCTATTGGATAGAGTGGGATGAAACTGGGTAGCGTCTCTCTGGATAAATAAACACATAGGTACTGATGATCCAACCACTTTCTTGTTAGCTTGAAAAACTTAAAACATTTTTTAAAATCTGGTATAATATGTGGCTCAAAATACTGTAATGAATTGTCCAAATGGTCATATTGGTGGATTTTAAGCCATGTTAAAATTAGCTATATGCATCTTACATTCACATTTTTTTTTTTTTTTTTTGGCATTTGGAGAATATTCCCTCTACATTAACTGTCTTTATTAATCTTTTACATGTAATTTAAATATGAACTACTGTGGGACTTGACTTCACCTTTTGGATAAAATAATTATGTATGTATCTCAGACCAAAATGCAGGTGGACCAGGAAGGTCAAAACCAGGGGGACCAGCACAATGAGGACGTCAGTTCCAGCAGTAAGGTTAGTCTGATGCTTTAGAACAGCATGATTTTGAGACTGTTCCTTGTTGCTCATACCAGACAGTGTTTTGTGATGTAGTTACTGATATTGTAGGTAAAAATGCATTAAGCTGTTGAGACATGTATATGAATAAATGAGATATTTTATGCAGACTTGCTTTTATTCTGTTTCATTCATTTTCATGTATTGTCACAAATTGTGTATGCATATTCTAAGATGCTGAATTCATGTCAGTAATGGTTCACATGGATTACATGGATTCATGCAGTATTAATTAGTCTAAAAAATAGATTACTAGTTTGGCAGTGTGCCCCCTGTTTGAAAGTCCAACAGGCCTGGTTCTGTTTTCTGGTTTCCAAATTTAGGAGGGAGCAGCTGGAGAGAAGCAGGACCCGACAGCAGGAGGAAGCAAGCCCAAAGTCAAGGTGAAAAGTATTGATCTTCCCGTTGTGGCCAACAACATTCGACAGCTTGACAGTGATGTCCTTACTAACTTTGTGGAGTATGAGGTGAGTTCTGCTGCTGGCCTTTAAAAAAGCCGAGTCATGCTCTGAATGAAATGCTGACTACCTTAAAGGATAAAGAGGGACTTTAAAACCTGATATCTGATTTACTAGTGGGATTTGTATGCCCATCTCATGATGCTTTTGCTGGTCATTTTCTGTGGAACTGATTGGTCACAATGTTTGTTTAATTGTTTCTGATTGGCTCCAATTTGTACCAGCAAAATTCTCCAATTTACACATCAGAATAATGTTACCATCAAATCTCACTTGATTTTAGCTAAATGTTGCAGTTTTTGTTGTATGCTATTAGATTATCGGACAAGAGACTTTAAATTTAAGTTATATGAGCATCCACCATGGTATCATTAAATTTATGATAGAAAATAAGGAAAAGCATGCGGGTTCCATTTAAATATTATACTGTATAGCATTGCTTTTTGACTATCTGTGATTTTTTTTTTTTTAATTGGCGTGTCTTTTCATTCCAGCGTCAGATGATTATCCAGGACAAACTGGTGAAAGAGCTGAATGATGCAAAAAATGCTGTGGAGGAGTATGTATATGATCTGCGGGACAAATTATGTGGGATTTATGAGAAGTACATCACTGAGGAGGTAAGTGATAATTTTCTTGCATATATCTATAACAGCTGCCACCCTGATGCAGTAAATGACAATTATGACTGAGGGAATACATTTTAAGTTTTATGTTTGCTGAAAAAAGGACAGTAATCGCCTGACACTGATGCTGGAGGACACAGAGACCTGGCTATATGAGGATGGAGAAGACCAACCCAAAGAAGTCTATGAGGAGAAGCTAGATGCACTAAAGGTTTGTTTGCATTTATTATAACCATTCAATTTCTTTTGCTTATAAAATTCAGCGTTGCAGGAGTCTATTCCAGCTGTCATAGGGCAAAAGCTGGGGTACACTCTGAGCAGGTTGCCAGTCTTTCGCAGGGCTAACACATAGTGACAGACAACCACTCACGCTCATATTCACACCCACAGCCAATTTAGAATCACCATTTAACCTAAGATGCATGTCTGCAGACTGTGGGAGGAAGCCAGTGTGCCCAGAGGGAACCCATATAGGCACAAAAAGGCCCCAGCTGAACAGTGGATTTGAATCCAGGACCTCCTTAGCTGTGAGGCAACAGTGCTAACCACTCGAGAGAAAACTGTTTTTTTCACTCTCAGGTGTCATTTTGCAGACTGCTAGACCATTTACTCAACTTTTCTTCCCCTCACTCAAATTGCTTAGAGCAGATGACCCCCCTCCCTAATGCTGGTTCTACTAGAGGTCTCCTGTTAAAAAGAAACTTTTGCTAAGAGCTGGCTCAAATAATATCAAAATATACTGTTGCAGGGTCCTTACGATGGAAAGTAACCTTAGATAATTATGAAGCACTCAAAAAGTCTTTTAATATAAACCTCAATCTCCCATTCACACACACACAAACATACACACACATTTGTACAGCACTTTATTCTATGCCTTCAGTGCATTTTAACTATCACACACATTCACACTCCAATGGATGCATCAGGAACAGTTTAGAGTTCAGTATCTTGCCCAAGGAAACCGAGCCAGGGATCAAGCTGTTTGGAGGATGACCCACTTTGTCTCCTAAACTCTTACGGAGTTTAAAGTTGTAGTACTGTAGCTTTGACCATTAATGTATATGACATT
Source organism: Etroplus canarensis (assembly GCA_015106775.1). NCBI lineage: Eukaryota > Metazoa > Chordata > Actinopteri > Cichliformes > Cichlidae > Etroplus > Etroplus canarensis. Next base: position 26,076 of record VUQH01005875.1, on the reverse strand, counting down.
TTTTTTCAGAGGTTGGGTCAGCCCATTCAGGACCGACACAGAGAGCATGAGGACAGGCCGAGGGGTTTTGAAGAACTGGGAAAGAAACTGCAGCTGTACATGAAGTTTGTGGATTCCTACAAACAGAAGGTAAACACTCTTCAGTCTGTGGTGTCTTTCAATTAATCCTTTACAGGCAGCAAACAGAATTAAAAAAAATGTTTCAAGGTGATACAATTTCCAAATTTTTTACAATACTTTACAAATACTTAGATATATTTTTAAAAATCATGAATTCCTAGATGATTAATGTTATACTGTTTATAGGTAGAAGTAATACAGACCTGCTAATTATAGTCTTTGTCAAAAAATTTTCCCTAGGATGAACGATACCTGCATTTGAGTCCAGAGGAAATGAGTACTGTGGAGAAGTGTGTGAATGAAAGCATGGGCTGGATGAACAGCAAGATGAATGCGCAGAGCAAACTTGCTTTAACTCAAGATCCAGTTGTTAAAGTAGCAGACATCATTGCCAAAATCCAGGTATGTGAATAACTATTTGAGATATAATAATAATAATAATAATAATAATCTTCCTCCTTTTGCGAGAATGACATCTGCTCATTTTCCTTTCCCGACATGCTTCTTTACTCACCAGGAGCTGGAGGACGTATGTAATCCAGTGATCAACAAACCAAAGCCCACAGTGGAGGAGGCCCCGGAGGTGAACGATCAAAACAGTGGAGCTCATAATGGCCCAACAGCTAAGCAAGGAGCCGAAGCAAAGGGAGAAGCAAAGGGAAGCCAGCAGACAAAACCTGGCACGAAAGAGATGGAGGTGGACTGAGATCTGTGTCTGACAGGCTAACTCTGCAACCATCGCTGCTGTTACATCACACAACATTTAGACAGGCACAGAAAAGTCAATACCTGGGATCATTTCTCAGTTTCTCTGTCATTTTTGTGGATATGTTTTTGTGTCCCTCCTATTGGACTTTACCATTTGAAATTTTTGTTTCCACTCTTTCATCCTTATGTGTGACATTGGTGTGCTTTAGTCTCTTAAAGGTTTGACATACTAAATAAATTAAAGAATGATGCAATAGATTAAACTATGAGTCTGGCGTAAAACTGTTTCCTTTGTACCTTACAGGAGGGTATGCGTTATGCTTTGTGTTTGCATTCCATGTGTCTCATAAGTGTCCAATATCACCATCCCATCACCCATGAGAAAAATAAAAAGTGCTGTCCAGACCGTTGCTACCGCAAAACTTTTAGTTAGTATGCAATAATACAAATTATATTTGTATTTAATTGTATTTGATTTGAAGAGATATTTGTGTCTAGAAATTGTAAATATTATTTTAGTAAATAAAAGCAGCCAGCATAGATATGTACATAGATAACACATTCCTAGTGTTACAAGGGAAATGCTTGATACACCAAATTTTCTTTTAGTAATTGGTTGCCTATTTCCTTTTTTGTTTTCTTGCATTTTTCCATATTTCAGAAATGGTTTTAAAGATGGAAAAATAAATGCATTTGTCTGTAAGACAAAATTTTGTATGTCTGAAATTATTTGATATTGGGAAGGTGAATTCGTGCAAAGAATGTGGCCATATCTATGCTGTACTTACGTCTGAATCTAGGATTTTAATATTTGTCATTACATTTTGGATCTGGAACAGCCGAAAGAAGAAGAAGAAGACATTTTGGATCTACAGTGACAGGTCTTTCTTAACCTTTATTTAACCAAAGTGAAAGAACATTAAACATGCATCAACCTGGAATGTTTTTCAATGGTGTGGGAAACCAGACCTCCTGAACATAAAGAGTCCACAGAGAAGAGCCCTGCCCTGGTTACTGTAAACCCAGGATGCCCCTGCTGTGATGCAGTAGTGCAAACTACTGAACCAGCCAATAGAGAACAGCAGATATTCTCTCTTTAAAACCACATTGGTTATGGATTGTTTGGTAAATATGACGTGAAAGATAAAACCACATAAATGAATACAAACAGCACACAAACATATTTAACACTCAGATTATTATTTTGGAATTTGATCTTAATGTTCTCTTAAGTGGACTTTATCTAAAAATTCTCAGCAACTTCTACAGATGCACAGTTGTGAGTGCCATCACTACCTGAATTACAGTGTAGCATGGATGCTGCACTTTTTAAGAGAGGAAGGCTCTCCAGCTGGTGATAAAAAAAATGCACAGCACATCTCAAGAGCAGCCTTCTCATCACTGTAGGACATTTATACCACCAAGACTGTCAGGATCAGGTAGCCACTACTGAAGTCTGAAACAATGGACAAAGAAAGTCTAACCCACCACTTCTACTCACAGGCCATCAGACTCCTGAACAGCACAATAAACAGTGCCCCTCTCGCACTCCATCACTCCTGTGGACTGTTAATGTAGCAGTAGTAGTAGTAATAATAAAAATCATTATGATGATAATTAATTACATATAGACTGGTTTATTTATTTATTATACCTTATACCTTTAAAAATTACATGTATTGCCTTTCAAATTCATATTTATTTATATCTGAGTGACTGTGACACAGTGCAATCTCCCCGAGATTAATAAAGTATTCTGATTTACAGAGACACATTCAGAAAGACGAAGCTATTTCAGAAAAAGGGGAGCCATACCTCCTGATCCCCTCTGATTTATCAACGATTGCATTCATGTGAAAAAACTTTTATTTTTTTTCTGAGGGGCCAGTGCCACTCCGCTACCCCTAGACCGGCCCCTGTAACGGATACCTTATCACTTAAATCTACATGTCATTTTTTATCAACAGCAGCAAAGCTGAGTTTTAAAAGTTTTAAAGCTTTTCGAGCAGTTTTTTTTAATCAGACTTCACACGTGATTGTCTTAAAGCCTCCTCCCTTGAGGGGGGCGTGGCAAACCTCTCTGTTGTGAAGTGACGCGGGGTGTGACGTAGGCAGTGAGTAACGGGCGGATATTTTCAAAATGGAAGAAATGGCAATGTTTTGGAGGGGAACTCTAGAACAACATTTATTCGCCCTCTGAGGACCCCCGCGCCTACCATCCATGCACGCCACCGGTCCAGGATTATTATTACGGAGCTGCGTGCGTCTGCGAGGCGAAAAACCGCCACGATGAGCGTTTCGATCGGCGACAAAATTGAGGTGAGGGCTTTTGTTAGGCTAACGCCCACAGGCTAGCGTTGGCTTGGACTGATAGCTTCATGCAGCGATAAGCTACAGGCTGGAGTTACGAGTTAGCTTCATAATATTGCATGGAAAGGGAAAATAATACTCAAGTTTAATAAATATAATAGAGATGTATTAAACTTTTATTTAGTCGTGGCTAATGTTCTACAGCAATTAATGAGCTGGTAGCTTGATGTTTCAAGCCTGTGAAAGGCCAATCATTCCCTAAATTAATAATAATAATAATAATAATAATTACTATTATTATTATTATTAGTAGTAGTAGTAGTAGTAGTAGTATCGAAAGCGTCAGTATCGTCTTTGTACCCGCGTTTGTAACCTTACCCTGGCTCCCCCGGGACAAGCAGCGCTGTCCCTCCTCAGCGCATCAGTTTGGGGACCCAGCATGCTGCTTGGAAACGGCTACGTGTGGGTCTTCATTAGCGGGAAGAGAGCCGGGATAATTAAAGGTTTTGGTTGGCCATATGACGGCGTCAGGTGTTCGTGGCTTGTTTGGCAGTTGGGGTTTGTTGTGGGAGGATTTCTCCCGTGTGGACTCGTTAGTTGGCTGGTTTGTGTGTTGCAGTGAACGTCCAGCATGTCGCAGGTTAGAGGGAGAGTGTTTGATCAGGTTATTCGCTATTTCTTTCGAAATCTTTCTGCTGACACAGAGGCTGGCAGAGAGGACGAGGAAAATGCGTGTTTTGCTCAGGAGTTGAGGATTGAGGTACAGGCTTTGAAAGGTCCTGCCTGTCGTGGGACTTGAATGGAAAAAATGAAATCATAATTAAACGTTTCTGCAGATGCAGTGTTTGTTAAACTTGTCTTCTTGTGCATGCAGGATTTTAAGGTCCTCACTCTGCTTGGAAAAGGCTCCTTTGCATGTGTTTACCGGGCCAAATCAGTGAAGACTGGACTGGAGGTTGCCATCAAAACGGTAAGATAATTTACGTGTTTGTCAGCGATGCTATAAAGTCTAAATCAGGGGTCTCGAACCTGTGGCTCCGGAGCCACAGGTCGTTCTTTTGTCCATCTCCACTGGCTCCCTGTGACTTTGACAAAAAAAACCAAAAGAAATTTGTACACAGGCTTTCAACGCTAAGGCTGCTGGCCTTATTTTGCAGCTCGACTTCAGTCAAAATTAAACTAAAACTTTTACTATTTTTTTTAGCTCTTGGTCTGCATAGTTTATTATCAGCGTGGGCTATTTTTCATTTATTCATTTGCGCAAATGCAGGTACGAATCAAAGTGGCTTCCATAGCTGTACTGGGTTTCAGAGTAGGCCTATATATCTTGTGCTTCTTTTACAATTTATTTTAGTTCAATTACGTATGATGTGCAACAAAAACATGGTATTATGTGATGAAAATGCAAAGTTGAAATGCCAAATAATCATAAAAGCCAACTGCGGAGTGGTTAAACATTTGTTTTACACCTATTAGTAATACTGATAGACTAATTTAGAATTAATAGGCGGTGACAGCTTCGTTATAAAGCTCAAATTTGTTTGTGCAAAAGTTGCTCAAAAATGGCTCTTTTGATAGTAGAGGTTGACGACCCCTGGCCTAATAAACTGTTAGGTTATGACATTCGACATTCATTGCCTCCCATGGGCTTCTTGTGGTCCGTTGACCCGCCCCACAAATGAGATCTCAGTATTTCATTGTCCTTGCGGGTGACAGACTGATTATTAACCATCGCTGTACCATATTACACAGTGATCCGAGGAGTGGCAGGGTATAATTATCTCTGTTGTTCCCATCTGCAGATTGATAAAAAAGCAATGCACAAAGCTGGTATGGTCCAACGTGTGACAAATGAGGTGGAGATTCACTGCCGACTGAAACATCCTTCAATACTCGAGGTAACGCTGACGAGCCTCAACTGATTTCTCATGTGCACTTAATACACGACATCAAGAAGAAGAAGAAGACTTAAAACACCGTAACAAGTCTGCGTTCCCATTTAAAAATCTGTTCTCCTTAATGTAACCCATGTGCTCCAAAGGCTTTGGGTGTACAGTACACACACAGACCAGCTGGTTTTGAAAATGGACTAAAATAATTAGAGATATCTGAATCCTTACTTAGCAGGTTTACTGTTAACATTAACGCCACTGCTGTAGAAATTCATTTGGTTTTGTTACAGTTGTGTTTGAGCCTGTGTATATCTACTTTCTGTATTGTTGTCATGGTTATATAATGTCTCCCTGCTAGTTTAGACACTCCACATTTGTTTCCACTTCACTTAATCAGTTAGCCTGAATAATGTTCAGCTTTAAAGATTAACCAGGAAAGCAGGCAGTGGTGGTCCCACTGGTGCAAATTTTAATGACCACAGCAATATAGTTATTTTAAAATGAAATCCAGTCATATGTTTTTTATATTTTGTTGGCTGTAATATTTTGACATGATAGTAAATGAATTATGTGGCATGTCCTTGTTTTTATAAAAGCTTTACAACTACTTTGAGGACAGCAACTATGTGTATTTGGTGTTGGAGATGTGCCACAATGGAGAGATGAGTCGGTACCTTAAAGAGCGAAAGATGCCTTTCTCTGAGGATGAAGGTAAGGCAAAATTATTTTCTTTAGAAGTGTAAATATGCATTGTGATCTCAGTTTTTGTGAGTTGCTTGTAGTAAAAAAAATTAAATCTTTTTGTTCAACAGCGAGACATTTCATGAATCAGATAGTGAAAGGGATGCTTTATTTACATACTCACGGCATCTTGCACCGAGACCTGACCTTGTCCAATCTTCTGCTGACCAGCAACATGAACATTAAGATAGCAGACTTTGGCCTGGCCACTCAGCTCAAACTCCCAAATGAAAAACACTTCACCATGTGTGGGACTCCCAACTACATCTCCCCTGAGGTGGCCACTCGCAGTGCCCATGGCCTGGAATCTGATGTCTGGTCGCTAGGGTGCATGTTCTATGCCTTCCTAATGGGTCGCCCTCCATTTGACACGGACACAGTGAAACACACTTTGTCAAAAGTGGTTCTGGGAGACTATGAGATGCCTACACATGTTTCTGTGGAGGCTCAGGACCTCATTCATCAGCTGCTGCAGAAAGACCCTGCCCAACGGCCCAGCCTCTCTGCAGTACTGGACCACCCATTCATGACCCAGAGCTTGCTGGTTAGGACCAAAGACCTGGGGCTAGGGGATGAAGGATCCATTGACAGTGGCATTGCAACCCTCTCGACAGGCTGCACCTCCTCCACCTCAACCAGCAGTGGCAGCCGCCTCCAGAGGCGAGCCAAGCACATGATTGGCTCTGCTCTCCCTAATCGCATGGCACCCATCCCAAGTTTTTCACACCAGCACAATAGTGCCTGTTTTGAGGATGGAGACCAGTGGCAGCATCAGCAACCACCAGACAGATTCTACAGAGAGGGCAGGAGCAGGGCAGTTTACAGTGGAGAAAATGAAGAACCTCATTCTCGTTATTTGAGGAGGACGCACTCTTCAGATCGCTCCAGTTCTGCTGCAACAAGTTCAGCTCACGCAGAGCTAGGGCGATGCCACTCAGAGGAGAGTCTAGCTGGCGTAGGACGACACATTTTCTCCAGATCATCCACTCCACACCCATTTTCAGAGCATGGAGGACTCCCATCTCCCCCTGTCAAGCAGCCAGCGAAGTAAGATGATTGTCGATTCAGGATCCTTTTTTTGTTTTTTTCATAGATAATGAGACTAACAGATGGCACTTTCTATTTCAGTTCTGGGTATTTATCTGCAGAGACAACACATCCACCAAACTTACAATTTCAGGATCTAGAGGGAGTTTCTAACTGGCTTAACAATGAAGGTAAAATAACAATATTTACTCTTAGATTGTTTGTGTGGTAGAGCTAATTTATTCGCAAATGGGAATACATTAAAGTTTCTCATTTTAATTAGGAAATCTAACTTGACAGCTACACCCCTGCCACTGCTGTGAACCTGTATGTTAATGAAAGGTTGTGAAATTATTAAATGAATAAACTCAGAATCAGAATACTTTATTCATTCGCCGGGGGGGGGGGGGGGGGGGGGGATGAATTTTT
>VUQH01005873.1:9461-29129 GCA_015106775.1 Etroplus canarensis | reverse complement strand
TCTTCAGCAGCTGGAAGCCTATATCAGGCAAGAATGGGACCGAATTCCAACACCAAAACTCTAGAAACTCATAACCTCAATGCCCAGATGTCTTCAAATTGTTTTGAAAAGAAGTGGAGATGTTACACCATGGTAAACATGCCCCTGTCCCAACTATTTTGAGACCTGTAGCTAGCATCAAATTTGAAATGATCTCATTTAGTGGACGAAGGTGTACAATTTCCCAGTTTGAACATTTGTTATGTTATTTATGTTCTTTTGTGAATAAAATATTGGCTCATGTGATTTGAAAGTCTTTTAGTTTTCATTTTGTTCAAATTTAAAGAACGTCCCAACGTTTCTGTAATTTGGGCTGTAGTTCTAAAAAAAAGTAAAATATGAACTATTAAATAATTATTCTTTGCAGTCAGCAGAGTTTTGATATTAAATATTTTACAGGGTTATCAAAACTTGGGCTGAGACACAGAAAACATTGGAAGTGCATTGTAAATTGAGTGAAATTAACTGAAATTGCAAATTCCAGTGTTATCCAGGGTATCTGTGCTTTTTCAACTTCAGTGCAATCTATATTGTACCTAAACAACAGTATATTAAATTATTTAATTTCAGAAAGTATCTTACATATCATTAGAGCAAACTGTCTCCTGGTCAATATTCCTTGATTCATATGTCTTAACTGATGAAAAATCGGATGCAGACGAAAAGGCAGCTTTTGTTTCCCATGGATAGTCCTGATAGAGACTGAAAGACAAAAGTCAGAAAAAGGACTTGTTTACTGCAGCCATCTCAAACACCTGCAATTACAAGCTGGAAGAAGTCAAAAATGTTACTTCTCTGCGCTCTACTTTTCTGGTCTGTTTGACCATGCACTGAATGCAGCTGATCCAGTTTCTGCAAAGTGTTTTGCCCTGTTTAAAACTTTCAGTGTAATGATGATTTCATGCTGAGAAACCTCCTCTGTGTTTAGAATAACATTTTAGCTTCAGACACTTTTATTTAAGGCTGATGCCATGTTTTCCACCGTCACAATGCAACTTAGTGAGAAACGTTACAGTGGACACTTGAAACACAGCCACAATTAACAAGGTGAATAATTTCTGGATGTGTGATTTATTTAAGCAATTTAAGCAATGACTGCTGAGTGAATTTTAACTGTTATGGTCAAATTTGTGAGAAGCTCTGTGATCAGTTGTCAGTACTAGATTTTCAGCAATTGGAAAGCCTGGTACTTTTAGCCTGGATAACACATAGAGTGTATCATGCATATACAGTGCTTAATAAATTTATTAGACCACTTGTCATAAAAATGAGAAAGACCATCCAGCATCATGAAGTGCTTTAATGCAGTCTCTTTCTTTTTACTCTACATTTTATCATTTTGAACAAGAATGAGGAATTTCAAACCAAATTCACTTTTTTATACCCAAATTTATACCGGATCACTAGACTGCTCTGAGAAGTCAGAAATTAATCAAGCAAAACATTCAATCACTAAAACAAATTTTTCTGTTCAAGTAAATATCTATAATTTGACATCTTAATCAGGAGATAATAATGTGCTTTACAATTTTTTTCTGTTTTCTATAAAACACAAAATTTGAAAATTTATGTATAACAAAAATAATTATATTTTAGCATTAAAAATATAATTTCAGTTAAAGAAGTTCTACATACTGGTGTATTAACCATTAAAGAATTACTAATGCTGTTAATTTAGGGCAGCTGTGGCATAAACTTTACACTTGGTGGTGGTCTAATAAAATTTGTTAAGCACTGTATCTAGTCAAATAGAAAGATGTACAGCATAATATCTGTCATATTCTATGCTGGAAAGATACTTGGAAAGTACATTACTACTGGTCGTATGTCCACACCAATGATGGGATATCCCATTGGGTTCTGAAAGGTCATCAAGATAGTCACATTAAATGTAAAAGTCCGGCTTACAATTTGTCGTCAAAGTGAGGAAAGTCCTGCAAAGATGATTCTGTCCTATAGTCAGCATAGTCATCCCTTGGCCTCTCCGTTCTGAAAGAATGACAACATCATTTGCTACACCACTCCTTGAATTTACAACCTTCATTGTAGCCACAGCAGGCCTTTCAAAGTTAAGCACATTGAAGTGCCACATAGACGAGCTGCAGTTAATAAGATGGCTTTACTCAACTTTTGAAGACTTTCTGAACGCAAATCAGAATACTTTATTAATCCCATTTTGGGTGGTTTATAAGTCTTTAACTCTAGAAAACTGACATGTTCCAATATCAGGTGAAAGTAGTGTTCTAGAGTTTAGCCTTCTAGTGTAAAAATGATATTTAGACATCATCAATTCCAGCTAGATAATGTTCACTTTAGTAAACATACTTAAAATTTTTAATGAAGGCTTTTGTGGCTGCTGATGGCTGACTTACAAAAAACTCTGAAGATAAAAACAACACCAATTAGATGTAACACTCTTATAGATTTTCTCTAAAATGGCATGCCTTGTCTATGGAAGGCTTGTTTGATGTACAGAGAGATCATTTAGTCTCACAGAAAAAAAAAAAACCTTTTGAAAACTAGCCAAGTTGTTTATACTGGTTTCCACTCTTTATTTAATCACATAAGAAGCTTTTTGTTACAGGTATTGCAATGTATGTTGAAGATTTCCATGTTTGGCTTTATTGTATAAAGAATGTAACAATTATAAATTGCAAGGTTGAGACTATAATGGTTGCTGCAAAATTTAAGTGGGAAACCAGAAGTGGAAGACTAATCATCCTTTAGATCTCACCAGATGTAATGTCGTATTTAAGTAATGAATTCCTTTAAGAGTATCCTAATTAATTATTATTCCCTTGCACACCAAATAACTAGTATAGTGGTTGGGCTGGCTTCTTACTAATTGTCTTTTTTGAAATTAAGTCTGGCAGACACCTTTGAAATGGCATACACCTTTGTCACATTCTCAGAAGATGCATCTATTAAACCTGTATTAAACCCGTATTACTGGAAATATTTCACTTATATGCTTAAAAAAAGAACTAAGTGGAAATGACCAATGATCAATCTTAGCCTTGTGGAATTAGCCTGGAAGTAAAGTAAGGACAGGGAGCCCTTTAGTTAGTGAATTCAAAAACAGTAATAAAGTTGCTGAAATTGCTTGAATGTGTGCTCATGTTGGGTCTGCCTGATCATGCTTTGACTATACAGTAACTTGCTGCAACTGTTTATACTTGCCATACACTGCCCTTCTAGAATCCTTCACTTTCTTGATTCTTGATACTTGATTTGACATTGGGAAAGCCCATAATTTTTAGCATCACAGTCTGACCTCAGACACTCTTTCTGATGCCATGTTTCCCACAAACATAATGCTATTCTCAGTAAGAAACATTATAGTGGACACTTAAAATTCAGCCATAGTTATGACAGGTCAACAATGTCTGTACTAATAATCTACTTTTTTCAATAAAAGCACATGCATTAAGACACAGTACTGCAATGTAGAGTGAGTTTTACCTGCTACGACAAAAGTCATCAGGAGCTCTGCGATCAGTTGTTAGTACTGGATATGCAGCAGCCGGAGGTACGTTAAACCTGGAAATCACAGGGTGTACATCATGCGTGTATTTAGCCAATTAGAAAGATGTACAGCATAGTATCTGAAATATTTCCATATAACAAACATACTTGGGAGGTCCCATGGAACTCTTCACCTGCCCAGCCCAGTAATGGGGCAGCCCATAAAAATGTCTGAAATGTAGTAAACACACCCTCAGCTGAGAACATTTTCAGCAAGACATAATTAAACTGCTGGGGATAATGATGAATACAGTTGTATTGAGAAAAAGTATGGCTTACGGTTTGTTAGAAAAGTGAGGGAAGTCCTTCAAAGATGAGTCTGTCTTATATTGAGAATCAGCACTGTTTGGCCTCTCCATGCTGAAAGAATGATGATATTGTTTGCTACGCCACTTCTCGAACGGCAGCTTTCATGGCTTCACTACCAAAAACACAGCAACGTGCCGTGCAATAGAGCTTCAGTTACCAAGATGGCTTTGCTCAACATTCAAAGACTTTGGGTGGTGTATCTTTTAGTTTACTTTTATTGATACACCAGCAATTCCGGCTAGATAATGTTCACTTTAGCAGACATATTTGTCGGCTCTCTTACTCAAAATTTTTAATGAACATTTTATTAAATATAATAAATGCCTGGCTTATGTTTTAATGGAAAAGTGAGGGAAGTCCTTTAAAGATGAGTCTGTCTTGTAGTGAAAAAGACAGTCTGGTCCCTCCATTCTGAAAGAATGAAAGCATCGTTCACTACAGTTCTCTAACTGTGACTGCCATAGCTTCACAACCATCAACACAGCAGGCACAGCAGGCCTTTCAAGTGCAATGTAGGAGAGCTACAGTTAACAAGACAGCTTTACTCAACATTTGAAGCCTTTCAGTAGTGTATCTTCTTCAGTTTTGATTTTTTTCAGTGTCAAAAATATATTTATATGTCAGCAATTTCTGCTAGATATATTCACTTTAGCAAACATTCCCTTCAGTTCTCTTATGTGAAAATTTTTAATAAAGGTTTTGGTGGTAGGATTTAAATTAAATGTAATAAAAGTCTGGCTGAGATGAGTCTGTCTTATAGTCAGTATACTCATAGTCTCACAGTCTCCCTTGTGAACAAATTATATCATTCACTACACTTCTCAAACTGTGACCATCATAGTTTAATACAAGATAATCACAGCAGCCACAGCAGGCCTTTCAAGCTTAGATGCAGGGAAGAGCAATGTAGGAGAGCTGCAATTAACAAAATTCCTTTACTCAAAATTTGAAGGCTCTGGTGCATCTTTCTTTGGGTTCTTTCCAGCTAGACAATACTCACTTCAGGAAACATACTTGTCAGTTTTCTGAATTTGAAGTTTCAATAAAAATTTTAGTGGTAGTTGCACTAAACGGAATAAAAGTCTGACTTACGTTCTATTGGAAAAGTGAGGGAAGTCCTTCAGAGATGAGTCTGTCCTTTTGTCAGGACGTTCATGGTCCGATCTCTCCCTTGTGAAAGAATGATAACATTATTCACTTAACTTCTCAAAATGTGACTGTCATATTTTCACAGTTATAAACACAGCAGAAACTACAGCAGGCCTTTCAAGCTTAGATGCAGGGAAGTGCAATGTAGAAGAGCTACAATTAACAAAATTCCTTTACTCAAAATTTGAAGACTCTGGTGCATCTTTCTTCGGGTTCTTTCAGTGTCAAAAATATATTTATACACTGGCAATTCCAGCTAGACAATACTCACTTCAGGAAAAATACTTGTGTTTTCTGAATTTGAAGTTTCAATAAAAAATTTTAGTGGTAGTTGCACTAAATGGAATAAAAGTCTGACTTACGTTCTATCGGAAAAGTGAGGGAAGTCCTTCAGAGATGAGTCTGTCTTATAGTCAGGACGTTCATGGTCCGATCTCTCCCTTGTGAAAGAATGATAACATTATTCACTTAACTTCTCAAACTGTGACTGTCATAGCTTTACAGTTATAAACACAGCAGTCACCACAGCAGGCCTTTCAAACTTAGATGCAGGCAAGTGCCATACAGGAGAGATGAGTCTGTCTTACAGTCAGGCTGTTCACAATCTTATCTCTCCCTTTTGAAAGAATGAGACTATGATTCCCTACATGCCTTGAACTCTGTCATAGCTTCACAGTCACAATCACAACAGGCACAGCAGGCCTTTCTAGCTTTATTTGGTCTTTTTATCATCAAAAATATTATAAACATTCATAATAAAATACATTAGCGTCAACAAAACAGTCAGTTCACCTACTCAAGGCACTTCAATAAATATTTAACCACAAACTTATCACTTTTATCAAAGAAAATCAGTTGGTGTGAGAGTAGAAAGTAAAAAAAAAAATCTTGCTGTTTGCTGTAACATTTTTCTGTCTTGTTGAGTTAAATGAGAAAGCTAATACCACTCTCAATCCTGCATTGCTGAATTTTTAGCCACTGGTTGTGTTGGTTTTACTTTGTTGTTAGAAGTTCAAAAAAGGGATGTGCTGTTATAGTAAGAAATGCTTACTGGTTCCTTCACAGACCATCTGTGTACACCTACAGTATATCCAGTCTGTCTTCCATGATAGGGTAAAAATTAATCATGTGCAGCTTAAAGATGTGACAGGGTTATCCATCCTCTCACCTTACTGTTGTAAATAAAAGTATGAAAACAAAAGAGTGCATTCACCAAAATTATAAAATATTGTGAATTAGTAAGTCTTATTGTTTCCTTTTGAAAGACATCAATTGAGTGTTCAGCTCTTGCACTTGAATCATCACTGAACTTTGAGTTGTCTTCACTCCAAAATCAGTTTTCAGTGTTTTATAGAAGGTTTATTTATAAAACCTTGCCTTCTGTTTCACACACTTCAGCCACTTTAAATGTTATGAACATGAATTGAAATCTCACTTTGAAGGAGATTTCAAATGTGGAACCATTATTTCTAGACTTTCACTTTGCAACTGTGTTTAATATTCAATTTTCAGTTGCTATTTAGACTCATGGAGAAGTCCTTCAGAGACAAGTCTGCCTTATGTTCAAGATACGCCCAGTCTGGACTCGTCCACTTTGATCACATACACGACATGACAGTGCTTTTTTTCAATAGTACTGCCATTTATCATGTCCTGGAAGATCTTCTCACCTCTTGCTCTTCTCCTTGCAGCCAGCAGACGCTCCTGATAATTCTTTCTCACAGAATTTGGATGCAAGACTCTTCACACTGACCCTTAAAATCATTAAAAACAAATTCTTTATAATCTGTTTTGTTTGTATTCAGAAAGTAAATTTCAGTGCTCAGTTCTATTGATCATTGCTTAAAACAGTGAAGGTTTGTAATATTGCCATACAACCAGTAGAAAACATTTGAAAAGCTCTATAAGATGTGTGCTAAAAGAAGTGCTAGTGTACGGTTTAAAGTACAAAAGGATGCCACGGATCCCTACTTTTCACCATCCTCCAAAGAATCCATGTTTTTGATTGAGAAGTCACTTAAATCTTACACCATCCACCTTTGGACCATACAGCCATTGGGCCATTGGAGACGATCACCAACCTGCAGATATTATAACAAGCCAACGATCAAGGATCAGTTATACTATAAAACAGCATTGAATGAGACCAAGAGAGCAGTTCTCTTTAGTTTCAACTCTCCTTTTATAACCACCACAGCTGACTAAATCTCCTTAAAATGAACACATATGGCTGATTTCAAGAAATGCAATCACCTTACAAACATTAACTAAATTTGTTTGGTGTTTGCCTTTTATTGGTGCTCTCAGTTTACCCGTCTTCCTTAATTTGGCACTTGGTCATCAAAACCTTGGGAAGGCTTTTACTACAGCAAATTTACAACCTTGAATGAATTTGTAAAGGTCTACAGATTTAATATTCAGAACACATGCAGGCTGCATACTATATGATATGTAGCTAAAAAATAAATTAATATAATGTCACATGGTTTGCCAGACTTAAAATCTTAATTTGAAATGTAGCTAGGAGAGAATCAGACTGCATGTGGGATAAAAATGTACGTACCTGAAAGAGTCTCCTGGAGATTCAGTTCTCAGACAACTCACATAGACTTGAATGTGGTGAGCTGGTGGTAGGAGAGCTGGAAAGAAGGAGGAAAACGGAAGAAACTGGATCACAAGATATCACTTGCAGTATAATCTGACTGGCAGTTAGTCATCTATAATATGTAACTAATTCACATGTTGTATTTTTGGAAACTGTACAACCCTTCTGGTTAAAGATTAGTTAGAATTTTATGGCATAACTTTGGATGATCAAAATAGAGGTCTGCTGCTAAAACAATTTGTGTAGCCTCAAAAACACCCAGAACTCACTAGCATATGAGTTTCACTACTCAAAATATGTATTTCTGCTGATACTGAGCAACAAAATAAAAGTAAATTAAATTGTTTAGTAGCAAAGGATCTATTTTAGCTTATTTTATTATCTAAGCACAGCACAAAAAGTTTAATTTTTTAAGCACACTGCAGGCATCTTTAAGAGCTAAATCAGTTCAGATCATGGGCAAGCACATAGAGTAAAGTGGCTGGATCATCTATAGTCCCATCAAGTGAAATAATAACAACAGAATAAAAACAGAGAATTGTTGATTGGAAAAACTGTAAAGGCTTAAAGAAATAAAAAGGGTTAAATAACCCCAGTTATCAACTCAGTGGTCTTACTGCTTTCTCTTATTTGAACTTCAAGTTGGTCTTGCAAATCTTTGAGGTGAGTGTGGGGAAACTAATTTGCAGATTATCAGCTCACTATTGATTATCAGTTGGTAATAGTCCCTTACAGTAAGTGTTTCTACACTTTAGCCAACTCAGTCTTTTAATGTAATCAGTACTTAACAGATAACAGTGGGTTGTGGGTTGCTTAACTTTGTAAACAGGTCAAAGGTGGGACCTTTTCTCGACCCTACAAGATAGTTTGGTGCCTGAATCTCCTAACTAAAATGTATGTGAAACCAAAATTACCGTGAGTAAAACCAACATTTTAAAGAGGGTTGCAATCAACCAAAAGGTTGTTAGTTGATGGTGACACACAGGCTGGGCTGATTACCGGCCAGAAAATCTGCTGGGATTTTTAAGCACAATTGATTTAGAGAGAATAGTCAGAAAAAGAAAAAAATATCCAGTGAGCAGCAGTTCTCTGACTCAGAGGTCAGAGGAGAATGCTTTAAGCTGATAGGAAGGCAATATTAACTCGTTTCTCGCTTTTTGCAATCAAGTTATGCAGGAGAGCATCTATGAATGCACAATACACCAAATCTTGAAGCAGATGGACTACAGCAGAGGACCACACCAAGTCACCTAAAAATAGATAACTGAGGCTACAATTCATACAGCCTCACCAAAATTGGATAATAGAAGACAGGAAAAATGTTACCTGTTTGGAAGAGTCTTAATTTCTGCTTTGACATCCTGATGGTAGGGTCAGAATTTAACGTAAACAACATGACAGCATGGATCCATCCTGACTTATGTCAACAGTTCAGGCTGCTCATGGTGTTGTAATGGTGTGGGGGATATTTTCTTTCCACATTTTTGCCCCGTTAACACCAACTGATGTTCATTTGAAGATCAGAGCTTACCTGAGGACTGATAAAAAACTATTATTCAGTGCAGTAAGTTCTAAATGCAATTTCTCTTTTCACCTCATGTTATTTGTGTTACAAACTTCTGGTTAATTTCTGCAATATTTGTTCACTGAAAACCAATGCTGCCAGTTTGGCTAATTTGCCAAGAGAGTATTGTTGTGTAAAGAGACACTATCACAGAAAGCATGCTATTCTACTGCATATGACAAGGTAACAGAAAGTGAAAAGGTAAAGTAGCTAAAAGCTGGCTTGTCCTCACAACAGCAGCTGTTCTCATGCAGGTGCATGATTCAAATGAAAATACCACCACAGCAAGCTCTGAAGAGGCCACATTAATCACTTAACATAGCAAACCTTTAACAGAGGGTTAGTTACCAAACACTATGTCATAAAATGGTTGGAGAGCCCTGAGAGATGTATGAAACTTTTATGTTGAATAAAACTGGCACTCTTTAAGAAAGGTTCGGACACCCCTGCCTTAGTAACTGAAGCAGAGTACACTTGTCCAGAAATCTGAAACAAGTGTACTCTGCTTCCAACAGGACAGCACTGAACATGAAATGAGTTTACTGCACTCAGATGGCCTTTACCGTCACCAGATCTCAATCCAGCAGAGCACCTTTGGGATGGATGTGGTGGAACGGGATATTTACATCATACTGTAGATGTGCAGCTGACAAATCTGCAGCAACTGTGTGATGCTCCGTGTCAATATGGACCAAAATCTCTGAAGAATGCTTCCAGCACCTTGTCGAATCTACAACACAAAGAACTAAGGCAGTTCTGAAGGCAAGAATAGGATTCAATCCGATAATAGCAAGGTGTCTCCCGCCAGTGAGTGTGTATCCTTCATTTTGTACACTCAGTGATATTTGTTTTTAAATGTTGCTAAATCCTAAAACTTCATGATAAGGTTTTTTCCAGGTTAACATACGAATGTGACAGATACTATGTTGGGTTGGGGATATCACAAGAGTTGTTGCACAGAATATCAATCAAATTGTGTGTTATTATACACAGGTATAGTTAATGTTGATGAGTCGGACACATTGTACTGTACCTTTCTGAGGGTTGGTGTCAGTCTGCATAGAGCTGCTCCCACACAGCAGAATGGCCAAGCTCAGAACTCACCACCTACTTCTATGAGTGGGTGGAGAAGGAGAGATTCTTGGAGAGACAGACAGTTGTTGGGCTGTGCATGTGTGTCATTATGACTTTTGCTGTGCATAGACCTTAAGCCTGTATGCAAAGGGATCCTTCAAAGTGTCACACAAGCAGTAAATTCAACATGAGGGATCTCCAGAGATCAATTTTTAGGAAAATAGTCACCTAAATATTAATACTTTTTTCAAGATTGCTGCCCCCAGATAATTAGGTATGGTTTCTTAGCAAATTTGTCAAGATTTAATGCAAATTTACATTGTTGAAGTTATAATTATATTACGCAATTATCATGCGTTCTTTTTTTTCTTTCATTATTTTGCCAAGGTTTTTGGCTATATTTCTACAATACATGACAAAGATATTCAGGTTAAAAATGGACAGATTTCCCCTGCTACATAGACCGCCTGCCTGTCAACCGTAGAATAATTGCAAAAAAAATAAAGTTGGAAGACTTTACAGTTGAGCTCAGACAAACTTTTTACAGACCTAAAATGCTCCTTCAAAAGTTACAGAACACCAGGTGTGTCTCACTTTGTGTGATAAAGAAATTAATCAGTGTGTGTAAAATTAGAAATACCCATTTTGTATGTTACTATTTGTTCCTCAGATATGTTGAATCTAACATTTGTGTGCTCTTCCTTGCATTTAACAGTAACTGATGATTAATGCAACTGTGAAATCTGCAGACCTCTGTCTCTCTATTGTGTGTCAAGGATCAATGATCTTTAATGCCAAAATGAAGGATAATAAAATATATTTTTACTATCTGCAAGGGGCAATTTGTGGTGTAGTCAACAAAAATCACACAATTTTCAAGCAAACAGCAAGAAATAATACAATAAATATAATATCCAAACTAAATAACATTAAAAAATTGAACTATTTAAAAAACCAATGGCAGTTGGGACAGCTTTTGAGCTTTCTTGTCCTGCATGTTGGCATACTGCATCTGAAGCCAGATGGAGACAATTTGAACTCCTTACTGAGGGGATTGCTAGGATCTGCCAGGATTGACTGAGTCCTACATACAGATGAAGGTCAGTTAGGGTCGTACCATGTAGTCTGTTTCTATTTTTTGAGGTTTAGTGACACAAACCAGCTGATAAATAAGAATGTAGGAACAGATTAAGCCCTTCTGTGTGGAGTTTGCATGTTATCCTTGTGTGGGTTCTCTCCGGGTGCTCCGGCTTCCTCCCACAGTCCAAAGACATCTAGGTTGATTGGGGATTCTAAACTGACCATAGGTATGAATGTGTGCGTGTCTGTCTCTCTGTGTTGGCTCTGCGACAGGCTGGTGACCTGTCCAGGGTGTACCCCATCTTTCACCCTATGACAGCTAGGATAGGCTTCAGCACCCCCTGCAACCCTGAAACTGGATAAGCGGAAGAAACACGAAACACGAAGCTTGTGATAAAAGTCCTCGTGCTCATGAACTTTAATGCACACAGCCTCTACCTAAAGGTCAGCTTATTATCAATAATAGTGCCAAAGTATTTATGCTGCCGCACAAACTCAACAGCATCATTGTTTGTCACCACAGGAGAGATAGTTGCAGAGATTCTTCCTAAAATATATGACCATCTCTTTAGTTTTTGATCCATTTACACATTCAACTTACAAGGTTCATGGGTCGATTCCAGGTGGGGACACAAGCCTCTCTCACCATCGAGGGTTGTCTCATGGAAGGGCATTCAATGTAAAACCTCTGCCAAATTGCCATTGTGCATTAATCCACTGGGGCTACTCCTTGGGGAGAATCCAAAGGAGCAGCTAAAGGTACTTTTAATGTCTAAAATGGGCAGCTTACACCACTCTGTGAAATCCCCTCCTATAGGGCCTTGATCAGGGTCATCACTACTCAGTAGAGAAACAACCACTGAGTCATCTGCTAACTTAAAAATGTGGCACTTCACATATTGGTTATGGCACTCACTGGTGTACAGCACAAATAAAAGAGGCAAAAGAATGTGATTCAGTGGAGGAAAGAAGAACATTTGATTAAAAAAAAAAAGTTATCTTAACATGTTGTAAGAGTGTCTCTGTAGTGTAGTGGCTTACACATTTATAGTACAAGTGAAAGGTCCCTGGTTTGATTCCAGGTGAGGACACAAGCCCCTCTCACCATGGGGGGTTATGTCAGGAAGGACATCTGGCAAAAAAACCTCTGCAAAATTACTGCTGCTTTGATTAACCTGCTGTGACAAACCCCTTGTAACACTATTTTCCCTAACAGCAGAGTGTCCTCTCATAGGCTTAGAGAACCATTGCATTTGCATTCACAGGTGCGTCACATTGAAGAAGATGAGGAGGAAAGCTCTTGAAACAACATCAAGCTAATGAATGCAAAAGCTCATTTTGCTAAAGGCTTTCAGTAGAAAAAAATGCAGAGTGAAGAGTTAAAGGGAATATAAGTCTAAAGCACAAGCTTCAGGATGGTTTTAATAATGTTGAAAATATTGGATCTACCTCCCCCTGGTGGTACATCAAAGCACTGAAATAATTTAAGCTGCCACACCACTTCCTGAAGCCACCCTGCTTCCCTTTTTTCTGCACTCTTCAGGATCACAGAAACATATTCATCCCTGAAAATATTTTTACTCCCTAAACTTTATAGGTTAAATATTTTTCCTTACTTCTGAAAACTGCACTGTTTACTTATGAATTCCTCTTCACATTTGTGGATCAGGAAACCACTGGGCAGGGCATGAACAGCATCACCCACATGTGTCATCGAGCTCACACATAAAAAAAAACAGGGACTCACATGTAAAAACATTGTTTAGTGTCAAAAAATTGCACATTTAATTGATCACACTAGAAGGCCAAGCTGTGCTATTGAATCTGTTCATATGGGTGAGTATCTAATAACTAAAGAGAATTTTTTTAATGAATCAGTTTTATTTATAACCGTTATAATAAAAACAACATCTGAATGGTTATTGACTAATATAATCATAATAATGCAGTATTTATTTTTCTTGCCATGCTCCCAGCAACAACAACAAAAAAACAATCATAATTAAATGTGGCGTGATTAGATGAAAACAAAAATGAGTACAAGTCTTTAATCACTGGATTAAACAATCAGTATAGTAAATTGATTTTATATTATCTGGGAAGTTATATATTTCATATTAATTGTCACTTCAAAAATATCTGTTAATCAGCTCACCCTCAGAGGCAGAAATTTGTTACTGAACTAGGAGGAGTGTTTTTATAGTATATTTATGCATTTTTGGAAGGGTGAGTTCCTTTTGGGTCATCCATGGTCCCACATTAACCAGAAACGTTCCTTAAAGCCACCTACATCAATATGTTTTTGCTCTAGCATTAACTGGGGCAGCTATGAAATATGTGAGTCAATTAGTCACATAATGAAAACATTATTAAGTCTTACTATTATTTTCAGTTCACAAACAGCCATCCCTAGTACATTTTTATGATTATATTTCATGATGTTCTTTGCTACATAACAGTAATGAGTATTTTTTTCTGGAACTTTTCCAGCAGGACCACTACATCTCACAGATCCAGTTTTGTTCAACATTACAGTTCTCGTCATTCCAGTCACCAATGCCTGATTTGCGGTGCCAGAACTCCACACAGTCCTGGTTCCTCCCATCATAGCTATTAGGCTGGCCTTTACCCCAGTACCTGCAGGGAAAAGAAGGATATCAAAATGAGAATAAAAATTTCTCCATTCTGGGATGAACTGCATGGCAGTTTCTTTTTAAATACAGGGTTTAGTTCCTACGTTTTGTTCAGAGTAGTTCCATCCACCCATTTCCAGTGCCCTTCTGCTCCATCATCAGTCAGTCCAATCCAGACTTCTTTGTCACTGCCGTATAAGCCATTGATGAAAGCCTATTAAGTAAGAGACATACAAGTTATCACAGAAGGTCTGCCATAAGAAAAGACAGGGTGATGCAGAACAAACTGCACCTGTAAATATTTTATATGAACAATGGATAAAACATTATCTACACAGACATTGATGTGCTGTTTAATGCAGAGGAGAATTTAGCACCTTTACATCGATGGTGACAAAAGACAGAGCTAGACATTGAATAATGGATACAAAAACAAATCCTTTCTGCAAGCATTTGGAAGATTATGCCAGTTTTGTGAAAAAAGATTATTCCACACTTCCTAAAACAAAAACAACATGCTGTGTGTTTGTATGTGTGCGTGTGGTGGTGGTGTGGTCTGCAGAACTGGGTAATTTTGTAGCATACGTACTCACTTGATCTATTATTCTAATGAAAATAAGTTTACTGTAGCTTTAACAAAAGAAAACACACTAAAATCTAAACGGATTAATGACAAATGTGAACAAGTAAACAAACCATTTCATCATCATCTTTGATGATTGCCAGGTCTGCTCCTCTGTTTTGGCAATATTCTCTGCTTTGGACCCAGGTTTTCTTGCTAACTGAAGTGAAGTAGCAGCTGTGCTCAAACCTCTGCCAGCCAGTGGGGCATTTCTTCACTGTAATTGTACAGTATTTTTTGAACAATAACAATACAATGGGACAAAAAAAATTAAGTGATTTTTAAAGTGTTTTTGATGTGCAATGAAAGGTTTGGATTTGTTTATTCATAAATGACTACTAGAGAGTTGAGCATTTTTTCAGGTGAGGAAACATTTTGCAGCATACTTTTTGTGTCTGTTTTCTGTCTGCTTACCTTGGATTGTTGCATTCAGTCTTTCAAGTTTCACGAGCAGCATGTCTCTTTCAGCAGTCAGGTTGTCGTTAATCACTTTCAGCAGGTCTCTTTCCAATGTCACATTCCTGAAACTGCTTTCAAGATCAGTTTTTTCTTTAAGCAATGAGGCATAAGTAGCCCGCAATTCATTTTCTGCTTTTTTAACTATGTCATAAGAAGCCTGCAGAGTCTCCATTTCTGTAGTCAGGTTGTGATGACCTTTTGCTAACTTGTCCTTCTCACTGGTAGAGAAGTTGTATCTTTCCTCCAAATGTTCCACTTTGTCAATCAAGGCATTGTAACTTATCTGTAGCTGCTGCCTTGATCTGGTTGCATTGTTGAATTTGTTCTGTAAGTTGTTCCTCTCTTTGGTAACTGACTCATGACTTGCCTGTAACTCATTTTTTTGTCTGACAACTAAATCGTATTTATTTTGTAGCAAGTTCTTGCCTGTAGTCAAGACATCATTATCCGACTGAAGCAGCTCTTTAGTCTTCTTTAGCTGTTCTAACTCTTTGTTTAAAGCAGCGTTACTCGCCTGTAACTGGTCTTGGCTTATTTTAAGCTGGTGATTTTCTTCTGCCACCGAATTGTAATTGGTCTGTATTTGGTCTTTCGTTTTAGATAAGGCATTCTGTTGTCTTTGTAACCGAGCATAGCTGGCGTCAATCTCCTGTTTGTCTTTTTGGATGGATTTTAGGCTCTGTTGCAGGTTCTCTTTCTCCTTAATCATTTCTTTGGAGTTATTCTGATAGTCTTGTTCCACCTTTTGGTCTGCAGAAGAGAAGACATAACAGACAAGAGGAGAATCACCATTTATTTTTTTTTCACCATGATACCAGGATATGTGAATACTTGATAGAGAGAACAGGAAATTAGACTCACAGTGGAGACTTTGACCTATGACCCCAGCCAACAGGAGAAAACACAGCAACCCAAGGCACACTGTGGCAACCTTGAAAGGGCTCTTTCTCAATACATAAACTGAAACATGATAGCAAGCAAAGCAGAAAGTTCAAACTGATTAAGTGAACTAAGGAACTTGTGGTTTTTCTCAACGGTGTTGCAAAATTCTACAAAATTTCATTTTGAACATACAGAAAATATAATAATTTAATTTATTTATGTTAAATATAGCAATAGAAATCACATATATACTTTATACAGTGACTCCCAACATTTGCTGTGTTTGCCATAATACAGCCAAAAATGTTAGCAGATTTAAAAAAAAATTCACAGGATTTCCCCCTGCTGCTTCCAAAGGAATTAAGAAGCTAAGCAGCCTCATGCTGGTGACCAAATGCACTTCATTAACTGATCATCAGCCAATGAGAGCACCTCTATAAAAGCAAACGCTCTGACAGTTTGTTGGTTAGGATCATTCAGCTGTGTGTTAACACAATGTCCAGCCAATTCACCCTAAATTTAGACCATGCAGTGCTCAGAGAAATTCCAAAGAAAAAAAGTGCTATATTATCTCAGACTCTGTGAGCCTAGTTTAATGTTGAAGTTCATGAGAGTACAAACAAGTGTGGCTTATTTGGAAGAGTTTCCAGGAGAAAGTCTATTCTCTCTAAAATGAATATGGCAACACAATTTAGTCTTACAAAGTTGCATCTTAACTAATCACAAAACTTCTGGGACAATGTCCTTTGGACAAGCAAGACCAAAGTGGAGATGTTAAGCCATGATGCACAGAACTACATTTGGCAAAAAACAAACACAGCATATAAGCACAAACACCGCATACCAACTATCAAGCATGGTGATGAAGGGGTGATGTTTTAGGGCCACCTGGGCACCTTGCAGTCACTGAGTTGACTGTAAACTCCACTGTCTACAAAATTATTTTAGAGTGGAATATGGGGCCATCTGTCTGACAGCTAAAGCTTGGCCAAAACTGGGTCAAACAGCAGGCCAATGATTCCAAGCACAACAGCAAATATAAAAAAAGCAAAGTATCAAGATTTTGCAATGGCCCATTCAAAGTCCAGACCTTAGCCCCATGGAAATGATGTGGTGGTGAGAGGTGTACCTAA
The DNA here is from genome assembly GCA_015106775.1 of Etroplus canarensis. Taxonomy (NCBI): domain Eukaryota; kingdom Metazoa; phylum Chordata; class Actinopteri; order Cichliformes; family Cichlidae; genus Etroplus; species Etroplus canarensis. Next base: position 12,055 of record VUQH01005873.1, on the reverse strand, counting down.
GCAGATTACAATAAACCTCAAAGAACTGATGCAGCACTGTAAAGAAGAGTGGGCCAAAATGGATCCACAATGATATGAGAGAATGATAAAAATTTTACAGAAAACAATTACTTCAAGTTATTGCTGCTCGTGGGGATCCTACAATCTACTGAATCATAGAGTGTACTTAGCTTTTCACATAACTATATGTTGTAAAATACAGTAACATATAGTAGTTTAATTTTTTTCCATATAGATAGATAGATAGATAGATATAGATACAGATATATATAGATATAGATATATATCTTCTTCTTCTTCTTCTTTCGACTGCTCCCGTTAGGGGTTGCCACAGCAGATCATCTGCCTCCATCTCATATTGTGCATATATATTAGATATTTTTCATACTTTAATAATTGAGTGACTATATGCTGCTGCAATAAATGCGAATTTCCCCACAGTGGGACAAATAAAAGATTATCTTATCTTATCCTATCTTATCTTGTCTTATCTTATTTGTCTCAGTCATTTCCCATAATTTCAATATGTCCTGAAAAATGTTCAGTTTGTCCTGTAATACACTTAAAATTTTCAGTAATAATCAATTTTTGCTCTATGGCCATATAATAGCCATCTATTACACAATATGTTAACCACATGACTTTGCTCTCCAACTGTTCCTGGGGGAACTCTCTGGTCCTTTGGCTAAAGACATTTATAAAGACATATGTGAGAGTAAAAACTCAACCATTTTAATAACTTTGTCTCTAACCTGTGGGAAATGTTGTTTTTACTCAAGACTACTGCCTGACACAACTAGTTCTTGCCAGAAGTGCAACTTCAACTAAATGTTGCTCAAAAGGTTTTTATTAAAATATAGTAAAATTCATTGTTCCATATCCGTAAAATTACAAAAGAAAATAGCAAATGTTAAAAATAATGTGAGCTTCCTTTGTTGTTAAGAAACAACGTGATGCATTTGACAGAGTACCAGGCAATCAAAGAAAACTGATATTTAACATGATAAAATGGGGTGCCTGTTTGCTGGATATATAAATTTGAGAACTGTTTATATCTCCTCATTGCTTCACACAGATCAACTCTGCATTACTGGATGGTGGACTGAAGCACATTTTATGGTGCTGTGTGTAAATAAGCAGTTCTTTGCTGAGGTGAAAGCAGGGCAGAATTATATATTTCTGATTTCCTTTGATGAAAGCAGGGACATTTGAAATCAAGGTTAATTACCTGAATAGCGAGGTTGGCTGCTATCATCAAAAATCTGCTGGTAGGCAATTTTACTGTCCTCATCTCCCATGTTATTCATCGGGGATGCACGGTACTCAACACTCATCCTTGCATCTGAGCTGGAATCACATCAGTATAAACATTGGTACGTGGAAGAGTTGAGTTTTTCATTAGTCCTGCAACAAATCGTCTCCCTTTTTAACTATTCAAATTGAAGAGCTTGCACTACATCCCATGATTCTGTCAAAGTGTTAATTGCCTTTAAAAACAATAAAATGAAGGATAGCATTTTGTTGGGTGACACTGGATAATAATCAAAGATAAACCCATAAACTTCACACAAAATATGATTAAAGTAACCCTTACCTCTCCTTTCAGATTTAGCAATAAACACAACAGAAGTGTAAAATATGATGATTTCTGTTTTCAGGTAGAAAAGTGTAACAATAATCTTCTTCCTGTAATTCTAATTTATAGGGCAAATAGTGAGTCATCTAGGAGGAGGAGATGAGCCTTCCTCCTCCCTGACTGAGTCAGCTAGAGAAGTGAAAGGAAAGAAGTCAAAGGGTACACTTGACAATCTTAGATGAATTTGAAGTCTGCTTTGTTGTCATAACAAAAAATGTGATTGTTCATTGTAATACAACTTATAAATGTAAACTAATTTGCAAACTCAGTGTGTTTCTGATTGTAATAAACACTTGCCACCTTTAAAGTCATGTTGCCATAAACCCTTTACCATGCACTCTGACTTCTATGAATTTCGCAATATAAGCCACATATTCATGCAAACGGATGTGAGGAACAGTAGATTTCACAAAACCCAAAATGCTGAAATTGAGGTTTTAGTACCAAGATGTCTTGGAAATAGTCTGAGTAAGCTATTTTGTTCAGGTTTTATTCCATCATCTATTTATAGAAAAACTTTACTAGAGCCTTTCGCAGCTGTCACAGGATGAGGAACATGGTGGACCTTGTGCTTACCAATCCAGGGCAAACACAGAGTGACAGACAATCACACACTCTCATATTCACACTTATGGCCTATTCAGAACCACCACTTAACCTAACATGCATGTCTTTGGACAGTGAGAGGAAGCTAAAGTAACCTTAGGGCCTTTCAAGCACAGGGACAATGTGCACTCCACACAGAAAGGCCCCAGCCAAGGAGGAGGTTTGAACCCAGAACATTCTTGCTGTGAGGCAACAGGGCTAACCACTGTGCTGCCCACACCTACTGTAAATTGCAATGTATTGCTGCAAAAAACAATTCAATCAAAACAAAAAGCAGAGGGTCCTCCTAGGTCTACATGTGCAATCAAAAGTGCCTTTATTCGGTGATACAATCAAGAGAAGACAAAGTCAT